>JASAMX010002212.1:0-32560 GCA_030248175.1 Microlaimidae sp. YZB2_3 | reverse complement strand
GTATTTATTTATAAATGCAACCATAAAAAAATATTTAAAACAGCATTTGTTTAACTGCATAAAAATTTCGTGCATATGCTTTCTTTTATGTTTCTATTTTTTGAAGAAAAAAAAATATTTGCCTTAGAAGAGGAGCTACAATCCACTCTCTTTAGGGTTCTGCTTCCGTTTATGACGCCGTTCCACGGAATGGCATGCCTGATGTTCACCCAGAAGCACGTAATGCGATCACGGCGCATTAGGCAGTACTCGATCAAACAAGAGATCAAGAAAGGCTTTATTTCATGAATGTAATCTCGTACGTCATTAGCTAAAATATTATGAAATTTAGTTATAGATGAATTTATTATGAACAAAAAAAATTCAGTTACGTTTTACTTCTACAAAAATTAAAACATGTGGCCAGATGTTAAATCCAAGTATTTACATACACCATTTTAATATGGTTTTAAATTAAATCTTCTTAGTTTTTTATGGCTTTTTTGTTTTCTATAATTTAATTATTATTTATAATTTTTATTCTATTTTGTTAACTACAATAACCTAATTCTTTAAAGTTGTCAACATTTGATATTGGCAATAAAAATTAAAACAGCTCATACAATAAATCTATTGCCGGTAAAATATTTTTTTGCTAAAACACATAAATTCTTCTTTGCGGAATACTGTTCATTGATTTTTTCAATCAATGTAAGTTGCATAACTTTTTTATCGCGAATAAAATGCCCGTAATTTGTTTGCTTCACAACATTTGAAATCAAAATCATCTAAATGCTATGAAAGAATATTATTCTAGCAAACAAAGTTTCGAAAAAAGCCTTATATTAAATGAAACAAAGTTTCGAAAAAAAGCCTTATATTAAATGGAATAGTATTAAAGCTACAATAAGTCTAAAAACTTAATGCCAGAAAAGACTGAAACAAGTCTCCCTAAAACAAGCAAATTAATAATAAATTTTATTAAGCTTTCAGAAACAACAAAATTTAATAAAAAGAATAAGTGTAAAAGCTTTGGTTTGCGTTTTTTAACCATTTGACGAAAATGAATGTAAGAAATTCCCACAGCGTGGATAAATTTTTGCATGCGTTAATCAGCTATATTAATACGACGGCATTAATTGAGTCACACGTCACCAAAACGGTTAAAAGATAATATTATTATTATTAACGTCTATTTAAAACCAAATATCCAGATCTAAGTCTGAAAAACCTTGAAAAATTTAGATTTAATATAAGGCGACTTTTACTTTAACAATTACTTTGCCAGTTAATTTGTTTTATGTAATAGATAGAAAACATTAAAGAAAAAGTCGCCTTATATTAAATCTAAATTTTTCAAGGTTTTTCAGACTTAGATCTGGATATTTGGTTTTAAATAGACGTTAATAATAATAATATTATCTTTTAACCGTTTTGGTGACGTGTGACTCAATTAATGCCGTCGTATTAATATAGCTGATTAACGCATGCAAAAATTTATCCACGCTGTGGGAATTTCTTACATTCATTTTCGTCAAATGGTTAAAAAACGCAAACCAAAGCTTTTACACTTATTCTTTTTATTAAATTTTGTTGTTTCTGAAAGCTTAATAAAATTTATTATTAATTTGCTTGTTTTAGGGAGACTTGTTTCAGTCTTTTCTGGCATTAAGTTTTTAGACTTATTGTAGCTTTAATACTATTCCATTTAATATAAGGCTTTTTTTCAAAACTTTGTTTTGGCTTTTGCTAGAATTTCCGTCTTTTAAAACATTGGATCCAATGCAATTAAAAAAAAGTAAGAAAACAAAAAAATTTTAAAATTTTTTAACACAATAATATCAATAGAATCCTTTCAATATGCAAAAATTAAAAGTATATTGAACACGATTTTCGTATGTGTAGCAACTCCAGTTGATGTTTCAAAAATACGACGCCTTATAAATGCGAGTTTTCAAAGAAAAGTAAAGTCGCCGGGTGATTTGCAAAGCAGAACGTCAGGCGTTAGAGTATTGTAAGGCTGGAGATTACAATTTCAAGTATATTCTTGCCTATATTTCATCCAAAAAACTAAAAACGAGTGATTTTTTTCGCATTTTTATGGTAGATACTTTAACCATGAACTTAAAAACAACAATTTTTTCCATCAAGCTCTCTGAAAATAGGTTTTGAAGTTAAGTTACGATGTTTTAAACAGCGATTAAGATGATGTGTTAAGACTATAAAATTTATTAAATTAATTAAGTCTTTAAGTATACTTAAAATTTGGCCTTTAAAAATTTTAAAATATTTTTTAAATTATATAATTTATAAGTTATAAGCAATAATTTATTTAAGTTTAATTTGTGACTGTGATTTTAATGAAAAAAATGCTTGCGATTTAATTTACCTTTATGTGCAATTTAATATTTTTGTTTTGCACAAAGTTTTTATAAACTCATTTTTTTAAAGCTTGGATAGCAATTAATTTAGGCATATAGTTTTCCCAGACTAATGATACCTCACTTAAACACATGTTTTGTGTTTCAACGCTCACACAAAAATAAAAAAACGCCCAAACATTAGAAAATGTTTACTATCAAGCTTATGTAATTTTTAAGTTATATTACTCAAGATATTGTATGTTAAAAATCCCGATTTTCCATTTTTTAGAAATTTTTCGAAGAGAATTTTGGCTCTCTGTAGCTTTTTTTGAACAACGTTTGATAAAAATCGTCCACATAAAGGATTAAACCAAAGGTGAATAATCTAATAAAGGTATGTCACAGCGGTCTGTAGCAGCGTGCATCATAAAATCCAATTGGAGCCGCATGTCCGGCCGAAAGCCGCACGTCCGGCCAAAAGCCGCACGTCCGGCCAAAAGCCGCATGTCCGGCCAAAAGCCGCATAGTCCGGCCAAAAGCCGCACGTCCGGCCAAAAGCCGCATGTCCGGCCAAAAGCCGCACAGACGTCCGGCCAAAAGCCGCACGTCCGGCCAAAAGCCGCATGTCCGGCCAAAAGCCGCACGTCCGGCCAAAAGCCACATGTCCGGCAAAAAGCCGCATGTCCGGCCAAAAGCCGCATGTCTTGCGGCCCGGATGACAGGAGCGCAATGCAGCAAAATTAACTCCCTTGTGGCCGGACGTGCGGCTTTGGGCTGTACGTCCGGCTTTTGGCCGGACGTGCGGCTTTTGGCCGGACGTGCGGCTTATGGCCGGACGTGCGGCTTTTGGCCGGACGTGCGGCTTTTGGCCGGACGTGCGGCTTTTGGCCGGACGTGCGGCTGGCCGGACGTGCGGCTTTTGGCCGGACATGCGGCCCGAATTGGATTTTATGATGCACGCTGCTACAGACCGCTGTGGCCCGCTTTTACTCGGTACCTCCACCTTTTTGATTAAACTTATTTTATTTAAGATGACATCGTGAGGTCTCGCGGCACTCACGCGTTACATTAATTTTATTCTTTTTAAAATTATTTTTATTTTGCCGAATGGCTTTTAATGCGCTGTTAGAATATTGTTCGTTGTTCACTTAAAAGTAGCCGCTTTTTGTAAAAAGGCAAGGAATTATAATCTAAACCAATAAAATAACCACAAGAGAATGTGCATTACAGTGTGAAGGTACTTAATAAGTAATTCAATAAAAAATAAGTGTCACACAGTACCCCAGTGCGCAATCCGTAACTTAAAAAAAGGGTCGTTTTTTACATGAGCAGGGGATTAACCGGCAATACAGCATATTATATAAGAATGAAATTCAGTTGGCGACAATTTAGCATCTAGTTCAAAAAATTAGCTCCAATATTTTACCACAGAAAACTATTGGAACAAAAAAAAACCAAAGTCAAAAAAGTTAAGTAAATTAAGCTTATTAGTATGAAATTCAGGTATGTTTAGCAAAAATTTTTAGGTTTTTATTATCAGAAAAATATGGGTAATATTATAGTCATGTCAAATGTTTAGATTTTCATGTCAAATGTTTAGATTTTTAATTGGCTAAAGAGCTGTCTAAAGTTTTGTTGATTTTAGATGACGCCATCAACAACGGTTAACCGCGCAGTGACTTAACCCATTTATTATAAGGCAAAGAGCGCTCCGCGCATTTATTCATCCCTGATTTAACAAATAAATTGCGAACAAACAACAATTTAAACGGATCTGTTTTAAGAATGGTCAAAAAATAATCTTTGTGTTGAAGAAGTTCTAAAAATTTTTTTAATTATAAAAACCCAAATTTTAGTCTTAGCAGTTTATTGATTGACGGTGAATTAAATGAAAATGGTCTTTAATAATAGGAATACAATTTTTACCTTTGAGTTTCTAAATATAAAATACATTTGAAAGAAGATGAATATGCAAGCGAAAACTTGGCTGGTCATAATCATTGGGTGACAAATTTCTGAGTTCATGTTTTCTTGAGTCTGGTTTTTATACTTCGCTGAACTTTGTGCACAAGAAAAAAGATCCAATCCATGCAATATTATGCCGACCACACCAAATACTAAAAACGAAATTGTAAAAAATTAACATAAAATAAATAAAAAAAATAAGAGTATAATGCACAATGTATAGACTAATTCTATATATATGTTTTTTAATGTATGAAGAGGGTAAATATATTTATTGATTTTCAAAAAACGGCAATCGGCGCCAAACGTGTGTAGGGGAAAAATTGCGAAAAAGCAGGCGACTACTAAATTTTTCGGTTTTAAATATTGCCACTTCATAGGTACAGCGCTACTATTATTGTATGTTTGGTAATTCAGACTAATGCCGGCTATGACTATTAAACGCACAGAAAAACTATTGCGATTTTTTTGCTTTAAATGTTTGGAATGGATGTTTTTAAATTAGTATTAAAGTGTTAAAAATTTTAACAACCGAAGCAATAATAAAATCAACAATCTTAATTTTATTTTTGTTAATTTAATACTCTTCTAAAAGTAGTATTCTGGTCCTGATTTTTAATGATCGTTATGCTTCATCAAAAAACCAAAGATTATTTGGCAAATTGATATATCAAAGCAGTTAACAAAGTAAAACATATCACTGTTCAACTTTCGTGCAGTATAAGTTTCAACTTAAGAACTAAGAAAACTACGATTTTTTAAAATTTTATTTTTTAACTTTTTTTACCTTTATGCTAGCAGTGAAAAAAACATCTTGTTTAAATATAGTCTCATGTAGAGGAATATTTTTTTGTTTAAAAATTCATATTTTGGGTGAGGATAAAAAAGAAAAATAAGATTACATTCCAGATCTCTCATGTTTATTGTAACACAGTTTAAAAATAACTCACCAATACAGCCTAATTTTAAGAACAAGCTGCCAGCCGTAGGAGCGGAGTAAGTAGCTTTTCGAGTGTCGTTCATATCAAAATTTGTTGTATCTATCGACTTGTCAGAAGAATTATCCGCAGGCATTACAATTTTAGTTTGCTAAACCAATTTTTCCTAATAATATTTATTTATAAATTGAAATTAACAAATTAAGAAATAATAGACACTTTTAACTGAAATTAGTTCAAAAAACATAAAATAGGACATACTATAATAACCGCCGACAGTATGCACTTTATTCTATGTTTATTAAACAATTCTGGTGCAAGATGTTTGTATAATAACATAATAATAAAAAATAAAATATTTATTTTCCTTGCGTTATAATAACAGTAGTGTTTCTTGAAAACATGGGAACATCAGCAGCAAGAGTTGGACACGTGAATTTTTTTGCTTTTTTTTAAACCTGCTGGACTGAAAAAACACCCCCTTACTTTATATTGAGATTTAGTTCTTCGTTACAGGAGCCACCCTTGGTTGTGCAAAATTTACAACATAAATAGTAATTTTGATTTTCGTTACAAAAAACTATAAATTTATTCACTTAACAAAAAAAACAACAACAATTCTAGTATCAAAAAATCGAAAAACAAATGGTACATTATAATAATATTTAACTTTGACTCTTTCAAATTCTTTAAAAAATTTTCGAATCCACTTTTGGAGGAAAATTATTTTGAAAAAAAATTTCAAATACCGTTAAAAACCTCAATTTTAATTAATTTTTTTAATTTGCTGTATGATTTATCATTGAAAAACAAATTTATTTCTAAGAGCTTTCTTGATTATTTTATACGACGATATATTTCAATAACGGTTTAAATATATTTCTTTAAAGTTTAAAAGTAAGTTGTTTTTTTAATTTGCACAACATGAGGTCAAGCTTCTTTGTATAACTAAGGTTTAGTATAAAATAAGGTGTGTTTTTTTCAGTTCTTGAGACGCAAAGTAATACACAAATATACAAAATTTACTTACATCATTCGCCGGTCTTTTAGAGCAACAATAATACTCTTGTAGTAAGAACCAATGAGTAAATGCCATAAACAGTATAGCAACCACGTATAAATAAATATAAAATGGCTAAAACAGAAATTTATTGTAGATTTAAAGTGAATTGCTTAGAAAATGGGATTTCAAATAAGTTTAATCCTTTACTGCTGGACTATTTTTATCAAACGTTGTTCAAAAAAAGCTGCAAAAAGCCAAAATTCTCTTCGAAAAATTTCTAAAACATGGAAAATCGGGATTTTTGACATACAATATCTTGAGTAATATAAAACTATTTAACTATTTAACGTGGCTTTTAAGTAAAACGGAAACTTTCCTAAGCTGCATATTGCAGAACTTTGATGCAGTAAACATTTAATTACGACGAATATTTTTTAATGCACAGCGTTAAGTAGTGAAACAGAGAAAAACCGCGATACAGAGGAGAAACCTTTTTAACGTACAAAAAAAATTTTTTTTAATAAATTCTTCTTTAAAGAAAGAAGACGCTACCGATAAAGTTAAAATTTGCGTAAAGAAGCCAACAAAAGTGTTTTATAATTAATTGTTTAATTTCATTTTAACACCAATATTTTACTTTAAAGCAACTTGAATAGCTAAATTTAGTTTTTACAACACAAGAAAAATAAATTTTCATCTTTAAAAAAATTTCTCATAAAATATTTGTAACAAACAAATCAAATTTTATCTTAAATTTTTGTCTATTTGGGCTTGCTTTCTAGAAAATAATGTCATTTTGTCGGAAAATAAACCTTTCTGGAAAAATTTTGTTCTATCGAAAGTGGTAACGACATTTTGTAATTAGAATCGTACAGATTTAGTTAAATAATATATGTCTTTGGTATTCTTTGTTTATATGGTAAAAATTACCTCGTACAAGATGCGACGCTTTTGTTGTTCACTATGAGCCTTCTGATCATTCATTTGTTCCACAGTTGAGCCGCCCAAGATAATGGAAATTTCGAAGGAAAATGCCAATATTACCAAGAAAAGAAAATACATCCCGCTCATTATTTTAATGATCCCTTCTCTGAAAAAAATAAACGTACAGTTTTACTAGAATTTTTGTGGTGGTTTTGGCTTTTTTTTTTTTTTTGGTGTTTTTTGGGGTGGGGGTTTTGTGTTTTGGTGGGGGTCCGTGGTGGGCGCTTTTTTTTCTTTCTTTTTTTTTGTTGAGTGGCAAATTACGTTTTTTTTTGTGAGACTAAAATTTTAAAACTTTAAGGAAAAGTATCTTGAAATAAAACAGTAATTTGCTGATAGTTATCTAACAACAAGCGGAATTTATTAATATTTTGCATAAATAAAATCTTGCTAGCTGACTGTTTTTCTGAAAACAAAAAACAAGTCGGCAACGGTTCATGGTGTTTTTTGTGGCTTTTTTTGGCATTTTTTTAATTCATTATTTTTTGGTTATTCCGGTTGAAACTGAAATAAGTTACACAACTTTGTTTATAAATTAAGAAGTAAATAGTTATATTTAACTCACTTGTAATTTTAAACTATGATTTATAGTTACAAATTAGTCATTTATTATAAAAGCTACAACAGACAAAATAAAAACACCACACCAAAACCCATTTAGTTTTTTCGGAAAAACAGTCCGATTCATTTATTACTGGTAGAAATTACACGAAATTTCAAACTTAAATTTTTACCTATTTGAACTTTTTTTTTGGAAATTTTCATTCATATTCGTCTGCTATTAACGAAACAGAGTTATTTAAGTTACTTGTTTTTTAACCCTTTCTGTTTGCTAAGCAGAAATAGAGCGTCAATAAAGTCTTGCCGTTGCAGCAATGGGCATCTTAACAAAAAATGTTTGTACTGCTTACTAATGGCATATTTGATTTATACAAAAATCATTAGTGTGTAGAATTTAATATTAGCTATACACTAATATATATATCAGGCGCGTATATAGGATTTTGCCAAGGGGGGGGGGGTCGGTCGGCCAATCTCGCGGGGGGTGAACACCTCCCGCGCTGCGTAGCGGCGCAAAGGGTCTGGGGGGTGTCCTCTCTGCCACCGAAAGCGAAAATTTTTTAAATATACACTTAAAACTTGCTTAAAAATTGTCTCCAGCAATTCTTATAGTTATAGTTTTAATTTTGTTTTTATAACCTAATTCTTACACAAAATGTTTATTACATAAATAGCGGCATCAAGCCGACACGGAGCGTCGACCGGAGAGTTTGGGGCTGCCCCCAACCGTCGGAGGCGAAAATTTTCGGAAATATGCACTAAAAACTGCTTAAAAATAGTGTCCAGCGAATCATATGGCAACAGTTTTACATGAGTTTTCATAAACTAAACCTATATCAATTAGTCTGTTATTGTGGTAGGAGCACCAAGCCGACGCAAGGCGTCGACCGGGGGGTCTGGGGGGTTCCTCCCAGCCGCCGGAGGCAAAAATTTTTTAAAATAAGCACTAAAAACTGCTTAAGAATTGTCTCCAGCCAATCATATAAGCATAGATTTACTTTTCTTTTTATAACCTAATTTTTAATTTGTTTGTTACAGTTTTAAATTAGTATGATGTTAAAATTTTGTACTATATCCAAATAAGTTTTTTTTTTAAATTGTATTAATATTAGGAAAAAACCTGATTTATATATAATTGGCTAAATTATTTAAAAATATGCGCGACTGCAAAGGATTTGTAACTTATAAGCAAAAAGTGCGGTTGAACAAATAAAAAGAAAAAGTTTCACCTTCCCGCGAAGCGGGGAAAATTTTTACATTGTGTAATTTTATGCATTTAAGATGCACTACATTTTTATAACCTAAAAATAAAAAAAGTAAAGGGGGACCCTTACAAAAATGGCTGGCTTCGCCAGCCAGGGGGGGCGGACCGCCTCCCCCTAAGTATGGAAACGGCCAAAAGGGGGGGGAGCGGTCGCCCCCAACCCCCCATATACGCTACTGATATATATATATATATATATTCTTCCAGTCTTAATTATTTTTGAACACAATTCAAATACCTCGCCTCTGAGCTGTATTTGACCTTGGTAAGTTCGGATACGCTCACGGATCCGCAAGAAATCTGGGACTGGTTCTTTTGCATTGGACGAATCGCCCGTTCCTGATCGTCCAGATCAGCCGGGAAGGACACGTTGTTCTGCCGGAGGGCCCAGGTCTGTCCGGATTTCTGATCCGCAAAATCCGGATCCCGCTGCAGATCCGTTTGGTCAAAATTTTCCCCAGAAGCAGTTTTCTTTTTTTCCGCAGCCTGATCTACGTCAGGCGTTTCCTCCTCCAGGCCGGATTTGAGGCGCTTTTTGGGTATGGGAGTGGAGGAGAAGTCCGGCTGGCGCCAGGAGCCGGGAACGGGGGGTCCACCCCGGCTTCGCTCCAGACTCTCGTCTGGACATTTGTCGCAAGCGCCGTCGTAGGTGGACGGGAGGCTGCTTTCGGATGTGCGCAAGCCCTGCAGGTTGAAACCCTTCAGGCCGAGTTTGGACAAGTGAGAAAAGACGAACTTTTTGCGATTAATTAGAACTGACAGGAATTCGAAACGACTCATATTTTTATAAAACTTTCAACGTATTCTCTAAACTTAAACAACTACATGAATAAATAATAGCAAGAATTCATAACAAGTATGCATCACTGTAAAATGAATTTATTCGTGCATCGCTTCTACACGTTTTTAAACCCCCCCCCCCCCCCCCCCCCTTCCCAGAAAGGTCATTTTGACTGCAAATGGAAAGCGATGTACGGATAGGAAAATTTTTACTGCAGTGATAATTTCTTTGTTTTATAATATTATTCATAAGTACACGATCGAATAGCAGGTTTATAATCAAATCTAAAAAAGTGTCTATTCACTAGTTTGATACCTTTAAAATTTCTACGCATTAAATTTTACCAGCTTAAACACTTTTTCCAAATAAATTATTATTTAATTTCTAGTAAGTATATCTAAATGAAATAATTTTAAAAATTATTGTGATCTTTTAAAAGCTCCAAAATTTTTTAAACGTGTTGCATGTGCGCCACCAAATCTGCCGCCAAACAGCCGCCAAACCACCGCCATTTAAAAACTAAGGTTTTAACTCAGTTATATGTAACTAAATAATATTATTTCATATTTACATCTTTAAACAATTTTTTATAGTACAAAAACTGTTAATCTTTTTTTATTCTACAAAAAAAATGAAAACAAAACTGAGTTGTTTTTCTTCACGGAGATCTCCTTTTTAGAAAGTAGCTGAGCAGTCTATAGCCTATTGCGCCGTGGGGCATTTCGCTCCAGCAGCATAGCTATCAATATAGAAACAGTTACCAATTTTTTTTTTAGCGCGCTCCCCGCAAACTTTTCAGTGCGCAATAAAGGCTAACTAGGTTTTACTCGACTTTGTTTACTCGACTTTTTTTAAAGTTAAGCCTATGCGTTCCTAAGCCTAAGCAAAGCCTTAAAAACAACCTAAGCTTTAACAAATAGCTGCGCGAAGAAAGTTTAGGTTGTTTTTAGGCTTTGCTTAGGCTAAGTAACGCGTAAACTTAACCTTAAAAAAAGTCCAGTAAAAAAGTCGAGTAAAACTGAGTTTATATTTATAACACATTTTTGTAAATTTTAAAATTAGAAATATAAACTATCAATTAATTAAAACCGTCTTATTATAAAATTTTTTTACTTTAACGCCTTAGTTCCTAAATGGCGGCAGTTTGGCCGCAATTTGGTGGCAGTTTGGCGGCAGATTTGGCGGCGCACATCCAGCACGTATTTTTTAAAGAATTTCATTTACATAAACAATAACTGATAAAACAAATCACGTTCAAAATTAAAAATTTTCTGCAATAAGTTTTAATAAAAGATTGTTTAATTTAATGGCGTTCGCGTAATTATAAAATTATTATTGCAGGCATTGACGAACAATAATTTTTTTGCAATTTCAACTGATAGCCAATATGGTCTGACTTAGGCCTTGATATAACTTTGGTGTTAATCCACCCCTTCGTTAGCGTGACCATTTCTAACAGCCAAAAATTAAAAAAAGAAGAAATATTGTTGTTAGTTAATGACAAAATTCTGGTGAACAACGAATATACAGTTGAAACCCGGAACACAATTCGTCAAAAATGGTTAAAAAGCCTAAGTTAAGGTTGGTTCTGAAATTAAAACGTCAAAAAAATTTTCTAAAAAAATAAAAACTATTTTAGAACAATAAAACTAAACTTTCATTTTTTCTGTACACTCTGGACGAATTATGAACTAATTTTTAAGCCTTCTTATGATTTAGAAATGATTTTTAAAAACTTGATTAATCACCAACCAACAAAATCGCAGAAATATAAATACGGTAACTTTATGCAAATTTTCTAAATTGTAAGCAACATACGAAAATGTAAAGATCTTTTTTTAAAAATCATTTTAAAAAAAAGATGTTTAAAAGAACAGAACAATATTTTACTGTAATACACATTTTTAAGTGAGTTTTTAACAAAAGTTTTTGCTCACAGCAAAAGCGTTCCGTTTAGTCACTCTACAACATTACAACTCATTTAAAAGTTGCCCGCTGCACTTATGCTTGTACTTCTAAGCATTATAATGGAAATTTAAATTTTAAAACAGGTACGCGGAAAATTTAAGGGATATTTAAATAATAATTTTTGATAAAATGGTTATATTAGATAAAGAATTGGTTCGGAAATTTCAACTTTTCAAATTATCAAAATGACAAATTCAAATTATTATCAAACTGCCGTTAATTAAAAAAAGTATTTGTCGAATGCTTAGATTTTTAAAAAATTACTTAAAAGACAAAACAAATCACATTAATTATTAATTAGTTTGTTAGTTTGTATTGAAAACGAAATTGTCAGCGGGCCGACATTTTAACGTCAGGCTGCCCTCTATTTTTTCAGTTCGACATTATCCGGCCCAAAAGCTCAATTTTTTTATTTTTTTTTCAAACCGTTAAAAAAATACAAGTAAAATAAAACACTGTGAGCTTCCTTTTGAAAAAAAACATAGAAAATAATAATTAGCAAGAGTTTTTACTAATGCTAACGTAAATGTAGTCAGAGCACCTTTGGTAGACCGGCCTCTAATTAAATAAAAAAATAGTGGGATTAAATCAAAAACTAAATAAACGCGGTAGAAAAAAACCACAACTTCGTTTTTTCCAGTTGCTATACTTCATCCGAAGCGAAAGCAATTTAACTTTTTAACTTATTTTTCCCGTCAAAGCTCGCGGACAGTCGGGGAAAACCCCGTCTGTTTATATACGCCCAACTAGTATGCCTTGTGTTGTTTGCTTATTATTTGGAATAACCGGGAAATTTCGCACTTAGCCGACTACAAGTAATCCCGCTTGTTTTTCTGTCGTCACAAACGCAAGTCGTCAACTTTCTCGTCATTTTTATTATCCAAACCGACTGTGAGTAAGGGCTTGGAATCGTCGGGGGAGCATAGTTCCGGGTAGGGTCTTAGCGGTACGTTTTCGGAACTGGTGGTACGGTTGTCCAAACCCAGAGTGTTACTGATTCCATCGTTGGTTTCGTCGTTGGCATCGTTAAGTCGAACGTAGTCAGAGCCTTGCAACCGATTGTATTCTTGATTGGACTGGAAAATAAAACTCGGGTTTCATTAATATTAGTTTAACGAGCCATTCAAATTGCCAAAAAAAAGCAAAAATATTCGAACAAAGCAAAATTATTATTACTATTCATAAAAATTACACCTCAAATGAATGAATCTAAATTTATTAAAAAAATGAGGATTTTTTCGTTTGAGGTATTTATAAACTACAGTAGTGTACAAGTACAAGTGTGTAAAACTTTTCAATCAATACAAAAGCAGGCACGACTTCAACTCTAAAACATTCATAATTGTGCTTAGATTGATTGATTCTTTAATTACATATTTTCAATCTTATCAAAAATTAAACAGATTTTTACGTTCCATATACCATTTGAAATATTTACAATAATTTTTTTGACGATTTCCCAGAAATAACAGGCTAACAATGTATCTACATGCCTAAATTAAATAAAATTTGTCTTAGTTTTAAATAATTACCAAAAATTTAGTTTATTAGCTAGTCAAAACTAGTTGGTCAATAATTTTAACTATGTTTCTCTAAATATGGTATTGACTGAAAAACTGGCGTTTAGCTTGCAAACAAACGATCAATTTAAGCAAAATTTATTTCAGTGGATAACTGAGACTGAAATATATTTTAGTAAAACCGTAGATATGATCAATTAAAATTTTTTAAGAAAAATTTTAAAAATTTTTTAAAAATTTTTATGAAAACATTATTTTTAACCAAATATATGTGTTTCAAAATGTTTAATTTTTCCAAAGCAAATTTGGGACTGGAATGTATTTAAAAAACTTCGTTTTCTAATTTTTCGTTTTTTTATTTCCCAAATTTTTTATCTTACTTTATTTTCTAAAAAACGTTTTTTAGAATGAAAATAGCTAGCTCTCTATAACGCAATTACAATAAAATTTATATGGTACTGTTTACTATTTATGTTCTTTTAATTTTTTTTAAATTTTATACTCACTATCAGTAAATATTTATAACGTGTAGTACGTTTTGAATAAATATATTCTGTTCTAAAAAGTCAAAATTGAAAAAAGAAAAAGTAAAAAAAAATCCAAAAGTGTTTTAATATCTTATAATCTCAACATCTCAACTTATTATGATAAGTTGAATAATCAAGGGGTAGTATGCTTTTGAAAAGAAGTTTTAGCTTTAGAAAGTTATTTCGTGAGAAAATTTTAAAACAGGATTTTACACCATAATTACATTTAAGTTTTTTGCGTTTTTTTTCGGTTAAATAGAACGCAAACGAAAGTACTAAATTGCACTTTTAGTTTTTTCGAAGATCGAAATCACCAAAACATAAATTAAAAAAACTATTTTAAGATAACCGCTTGATTTATGCGCGGTCTAAACCATAAACCGGCATATTTATTAAAGCCCAGAAATGATCATGAAATGAGCAAGAAAAGAAATAGAAACGATTTCACAGGTGTTTATAACTTCTTGTTTTTTTTAAAAATCATCTATATCAAGATGTAACAATACTTTTATGTGATTATAAATGAAAATTTAAAATCAAAATGCAAGTAATGTAGCTAACAGGATCTTTCTTCGAATGTGTCAAAACCTTTCAAGTGTTTTGGTTGAAGTGATTTATTACGGGGAAAATTTAAAAAAATATTAAAGAAAGTAAACAAAGGATATATCAGGAAATGATAAAGTAAAGGTTTTGACAAATGCATTTTTCATCGTCAGTACAGTAGATATTCTAAAACACAAAATTTTGAGATTTTTAAATACAATGATAATTACAAAAAGTTAAATAAAATATAAAACAAAAACTCAAAAGAAAATATTACGGTACGTAGTCTTTAGAGCCGTGAGTACGGAACTTGGAGCCATCTAAAATTTTTGGGAACTCGGAGCCGCGAACAATAGGAACCTGGAGCCTTTAAGAAACAATTGTTTGGGCTTAAATTTAGGCTTCGCTTAGGCTTAAGCATCCCTTTTATCTATTTTTACTTTTGGGTCCAAGTTCCCAATTTACGAGTCTACGTCCCCCACTTACGGCTCCTAAGTTCTTCATTTTGGCTCCAAGCTCCAGCTTCAAACTCCCTTGGCTCCATGGACCCTAAATCTAAAATACAAAAGTGGGCATTTCGGTCAACAAGTTTGGTATTTTAATTAAATAGTGGGTCCTGTTTTAAAATAAGAGAATCTGTATAAAAGAAGATAAACCTGTTTTAAACAAGGCTATTTTGAGCGTCCAATTAAATTGTTTCTAACATTATATTTATTTTGTGTGTTTTTTTGTTTTTTGTCTTATCAGTTTTTATTGACTTTTTTTCATTATCATTGCATTTAAAAATGTCAAAACATTGTGGTTTTGAATATCTACTGTGCCAAAGCTAACAAGTGCAGTTGTCGAAGACTTTAACATTATGATTTCCGGAATAAAAGTTTTTTCTTTTGTTTTACTTGTTTTAATAGATTTTAATCTTAAAGCCTTAAAAATATTGAAAAGTTGTATGCTTCGAAAAATCGGTCTCAATATAAAGATGTTTGTTCGAAAACTCGGAATAAAGAAAAGATAGATATTTTTTGCTGCCGAGCTTACATTGATTAATTGAATTTACATTTTGAAAAACTAAATCCATTAATATTGTCATACTTAAAAATTGTTTTGTTAGTATTGAGCTAGAAGAAACAAGTCATCCTAACTTGTTTAAAATCCGATTGAATTTTCAAAACGAGTTCAATTATTTTAAAATCCAAATAAACTTTTTTAATTATAATAATTCATGGGAAAGTGGTAAATATAGAACCTTAAATTTTTTTTACAAATTATTAAACCTGATAATGTCTTTCGTCGGGCTCAATTTCTTTTACTGACGGTGGGTATTCCAGTGAGAATCCTCGTAAGGCGTAATTCGGTTCTAAATCAAAAATTATATTGTATATATAGGCACCTTGCACTGGAACTCAGTTTATACATGAAGTATGCAATATACATAAGCGTAACCATAATGGATAATTACCGTATCTCCTACTTATCTTTCGTAGTATGCAGATCAACCGATCGAAATTTAGCGCGCTTTCGAGGGTTGATCTGCATACTACAAAAAATAAGTAGGAGATACGGTAATTATCCATTATAGTGACTCGCTATGTTTATTGCATACTTCATGTATAAACCGAGTTCCAGTGCAAGGTGCCTATACAAGCAATATTTATCATTTGACAATTTTAAATTACGAAAGAAATATAGGCTAACGTGCATTAAAATATTTTTTTAAAAGTCACCACTTGACATCAAAGTACCAAAAGATGAAAAGCAGTCAAATGAATCAGACATTTACCACTTTGTATGAAACAAATAATAATATAATCTAGTTCAAATATAATAACTTAACAAGTAAGTTTTAAAATATAAAATGTAGTAATTTTTATTGTTGATTATAAAAATAGAGTCGTTTAATCTTTCGAGTGAACCAAAATTGGAGTAAAAGTATTAGTTTATTCATAGATTTTCCAAATTTATTTCGGTGTTATCACGCCAATTCTCATTAGCGCTTTTTGATTGCTACAATTAGATAAAATACATAAAATACAATTAAACACACAAAATTAATCAGATTTAGCTAAATTTTATGTTTTTTTAAACTGTCTTTAAATGACTCAATAAACCAAGTGCAACCCGGATATAATTTTGTTTGTGAAAAATTTTTTCCAATTTTTGATTTTGATAATTTTTTGAATTTTTTTTTATTTTTTACAATAATATATTTATTTATTTGATGGTTAAATTTACTTTAGCGAAAGATCGAAAAAAATTCAAAAATTCATCAATGTGGACCTTCACAAGTGCAAGACGGAATGATTTGGAGACGAAAGAGCCATGGGTCTAAAAAGCCACAATTTTGGGACCCAAGAGCCACACTTTTTGGAACCAACGAGCCGCAAAAAGGTCACCTTAGAGCCAATGGTTAAAAACATGGAGATTAGGAGAAAAAAATGGCGGGACCTTAAAGCTGGATAGCAAAGAGCCCAAAAGACAGACACATAATGTCCAAAGAGCCAAAAGAGACAGAAATATTTAGAAATAACGATTACATGCATAAATCGACATTGTAAGAGGGACTAAAAAGCCAAACGTAAAAAAACCGTTAATAAAATAACTTTTATATATAAATTTGAATGTTTTAAACTTTAATATATTTTGGTAATTATTTTTAAATTTTAATTTCTCACACATTTGTGCCAAAATTATTCTAATTAAGCAATCTTTCTTTATGTTTATGGGTAATACTAAAAGTGCTTCTCGACGACCGATAGAGTGACAACGTTTGGCTTTTTGATACTTTTTACGCTTACATATTTAAATTTTAGCCAATAGAGACATCTTTGAGGTATTTAAAATTTTCAATTCGTCTATTTAGTTTACAAACTAAACTATAGGAAGAATAATTAAAAAAATGAAGCGCTCAGCAAAAAAAACTTGTTAGGCGTGTTCGTGTTTGTTAAGCTATGCCACGCAAGAAAGTCAATTTTTTCCAAAATTGAGTTCAGAAGAAAAATACTAATTTTTAAATATATAACACAATTAAAAAAGTGATGTTCCTAACCTCCAATACTATGCTCCGGAGTTTCACCATTTAAGAGGTGAAAGGAGTTCCGGAGCTCTGCCCTTTAAATGAGAAAATTTTTACGCTTATTAAAAAGTCTTGAAATACGTTTAAAGTTATTCTATTCGTATTTTTAGGGTATTAAATAAGTTTTGAAAAAAATTAAATTTACAAAACAAAATTTTGACCTTTCATTTTATTTTGAAAATAAGAAATACAATCAAGAAAATTTATAAATTATTATAATTAAAAAAACGAATTATACGTAAAAAACGCATGAACATTGGAGAGAATAAAAAAAATTTAATAAAAAATAAAATTTAGTTCTAAAGTCTATTGTAATGTTTTACAATACCAAAGTTGTTAAAGTAATTTTAAAAATAAAATATGTCTCTAAAGTCCCCTCTCTCTTAAGTGTTTATTTAGAAAATTACACCTTATAACGTTATTTAAAAACAAACCGCCGTTAAAGGCTCTAAGGTCCCTTTTTTGGTCCTAAAAGGTCAGGCTCTTAAAGGTGCGGTGCGAAGTCAAACTTTTTGTTGTCGATTTTGATCATTTCATCATTTGAACACTTAAAATAAGCGGCTATTTTCTTCTTTAATTTGATACCTTAATCGCGTAAATTGGTGCAGTATTTGTCGAAATATTGTGTTTCCCGTACAAAAAACCCGAAATTTTTTCGTTAAAAACACCAAACGACGTCAGTGATTTTATGATGTTTGCCCAACCTTTTTTTCCTTCACTTCGTGCTTTCAGCGAAAAAAGTGAGGGTTTTTTGTACAGAAACGCAATATCTCAACAAGTCCTGCAGTAACTGCAGACGATAAGTTGCTATCAAACTAAAGAGAAAATAGCTGCTTATTTTAGTGTTCAAATGATGAAATGATCAAAATTGACAACAAAAAAGTTTGATCGCACCGCACCTTTAAGAGCCTGAACTTTTAGGACCAAAAAAGGGACCTTAGAGCCTTTAACGGCGGTTTGTTTTTAAATAACGTTATAAGGTGTAATTTTTTAAATAAACACTTAAGAAGAGAGGTACTTTAGAGACATATTTTATTTTTAAAATTACTTTAACAACTTTGGTATTGTAAAACACTCGCAATAGACTTTAGAACTAAATTTTATTTTTATTAAATTTTTTTAATCACTCCAATGTTCATGCGTTTTTCGTAATTCGTTTTTTTTTAATTATAATAATTTATAATTTTTGATTGTATTTTCTTATTTTCAAAAATAAAATAAAGGTCAAAATTTTGTTTTGTAAATTTAATTTTTTCAAAACTTATTTATACCTAAAATACGCAATAGAATAATTTTGAAACGCATATTTCAAGCTTTAATAAGCGTAAAATTCGCAGAGTTTCTGACCTCCACCTCTTAAATGGTGAAACTCCGGAGCATAATTTGGGAGGTTGGAAAATTCACTTTTTTCAATTTGTGTTATATATTTAAAAATTAGTATTTTTCTTCTGAAATTAATTTTGAAAAAAATTGAATTTCTCATGGCATAGCTTAACAAACACGAACACGCCTAACAAGTTTTTTTTGCTGAGCGCTTCATTTTTTTAATTATTCTTCCTATAGTTTAGTTTGTAAACTCAAATAGACGAATTGAAAATTTTAAATACCTCAAAGATGCTTCTCTATTGGCTAAAATTTAAATATGTAAGCGTAAAAAGTATCTCAAAAAGCCAAACGTTGTTACTCTATCGGTCGTCGAGAAGCACTTTTAGTATTACCCATAAACATAAAGAAAGATTGCTTAATTAGAATAATTTTGACACAAATGTGTGAGAAATTAAAATTTAAAAATAATTACCAAAATATATTAAAGTTTAAAAAATTCAATTTATATAAAAAAGTTATTTTATAAACGGTTTTTTTACGTTTGGCTTTTTAGTCCCTCTTACAATGTCGATTTATGCATGTAATCGTTATTTCTAAATAGTTCTGTCTCTTTTGGCTCTTTGGACATTATGTGTCTCTCTTTTGGGCTCTTTGCTATCCAGGTTTAAGGTTCCGCCATTTTTTCTCCTAATCTCCTTGTTTTTAACCATTGGCTCTAAGGTGACCTTTTTTGCGGCTCGTTGGTTCCAAAAAGTGTGGCTCTTGGGTCCCAAAATTGTGGCTTTTTAGACCCATGGCTCTTTCGTCTCCAAATCATTCCGTCGTGCACTTGTGAAGGTCCACGTTGATGACTTTTTGAATTTTTTTCGATCTTTCGCTAAAATAAATTTAACCCATCAAATAAATAAATATATTGTAAAAAATAAAAAAAAATTCAAAAAATTATCAAAATCAAAAAATTGGAAAAAATTTTTACACAAACAAAATTATATCCGGGTTGGACTTGGTTCTTTGAGTCATTTAAAGACAGTTTGAAAAAAGTCATAAAAATTTAGCTAAATCTGATTAATTTTGTGTGTTTAATTGTATTTTATGTATTTTACCTAATTGTAGCAATCAAAAAGCGCCTAATGAGAATCAGCATGGTGACACCGAATAAATTTGGCAAATCTATTTAAATAAACTAATGCTTCTTCAATTTTTGGTTGAGTCGAAAGATTAAACGTACCCACAAAAAATTACTACATTTTATATTTTAAAACTTACTTGTTAAGTTATTATATTTGAACTAGATTATATTATTATTTGTTTCATACAAAGTGGTAAATGTCTGATTCATTCGACTGTTTTCTCTTTTGGTACTTTGAATGCGAAAGTGGCGATTTTTAAAAAATATTTTAATGTATGTTAGCCTATATTTCTTTCGTAATTTAAAATTGTCAAATGATAAATATCGCTTGTATATATGCTGGACTGAATGAACTCGGTTTATACATGAAATATGCAATAAATATAAGCGAGTCACTGATAAACGATAATTACCGTATCTCCTACTTATCTTTTGTAGTAGGCAGATCAGCCGATCAAAAGCGCGCAAAATTTCAATCGGTTGATCTGCATACTACGAAAGATAAGTAGGAGATACGGTAAATTTCAATTATCGTGACGCTTATGTATATTCCATACTTCATGTATAAACCGAGTTCCAGTCCAAGGTGCCTATATATACAATATAATTTTTGATTTAGAACCGAATCAATGCCTTACGGAGGATTCTCACTGGAATACTCACTCGTCAGTAAAAGAAAATGAGCCTGACGAAAGACATTATCAGGTTTAAATAATTTGTAAAAAAAATTAAAGTTATAAATTTACCACTTTCCCCCTGAATTATTATAATTAAAAAAGTTTTTTTGGATTTTAAAAATAATTGAACTCGTTTCCCTGAAAATTCAAATCGGATTTTTAAACAAGTTGGGATGACTTGTTTCTTCTAGCTCAATACTAACAAAACAATTTTTAAGAATGACAATATAATACGGATTTAGTTTTCAAAATGTAAATTCAATTAATCAATGTAAGCTCGGCAGAAAAAAATATCTATCTTTTCTTCTATTCCGAGTTTTCGAACAAACAAATCTCTAGATGAGACCGATTTTCGAAGCATACAACTTTTCAATATTTTTAAGGCTTTAAGATTAAAATCTATTAAAACAAGTAAAACAAAAGAAAAAACTTTTATTCCGGAAATGATAAAGTAAAAGTCTTCGACAAATGCATTTGTTAGCGTCAGTACAGTAGATATTCTAAAACACAAAATTTTGAGATTTTTAAATACAATGATAATTACAAAAAGTTAAATAAAATAAAAAACAAAAACTCAAAAAAAGAAATAATACGGTACGTAGTCTTTAGAGCCGCGAGTACGGAACTTGGAGCCATCTAAAATTTTTGGGAACTCGGAGCCGCGAAGAATAGGAACCTGGAGCCTTTAAGAAACAATTGTTTGGGCTAAGAAATTCTAGGCTTCGGTTAGGCTTAAGCATCCTTTTTATCTATTTTTGTTTTCCTGGGTCCAAGTTTCGAATTTACGAGTCTACGTCCCCCACTTACGGCTCCTAAGTTCTTCATTTTGGTCTTCAAAGTTTAAGCTTTTACAAACTCCCTTGGTTCTTCACTGGACCCTAAATCTAAAATACAAAAGTGGGCATTTCGGTCAACAAGTTTGGTATTTTAATTAAATACTGGGTCCTGTTTTAAAATAAGAGAATCTGTATAAAAGAAGATAAACCTGTTTTAAACAAGGCTATTTTGAGCGTCCAATTAAATTGCTTCTAACATTATATTTATTTTTGTGTGTTTTTTTTTGTTTTTTGTCTGATCAGTTTTTATTGACTTTTTTTTATTATCATTGCATTTAAAAATGTCAAAACATTGTGGTTTCGAATATCTACTGTGCCAAAGCTAACAAGTGCAGTTGTCGAAGACTTTAACATTATGATTTCCGGAATAAAAGTTTTTTCTTTCGTTTTACTTGTTTTAATAGATTTTAATCTTAAAGCCTTAAAAAAATATTGAAAAGTTGTATGTTCAAAAAATCGGTCTCAATATAAAGATGTTTGTTCGAAAACTCGGAATAAAGAAAAGTATAGATATTTTTTGCTGCCGACAATGCACATTGATTAATTGAATTTACATTTTGAAAAACTAAATCCATTAATATTGTCATACTTAAAAATTGTTTTGTTAGTATTGAGCTAGAAGAAACAAGTCATCCCAACTTGTTTAAAATCCGATTGAATTTTCAAAACGAGTTCAATTATTTTAAAATCCAAAAAAACTTTTTTAATTATAATAATTCAGGGGAAAGTGGTAAATATATAACTTTAATTTTTTTTACAAATTATTAAACCTGATAATGTCTTTCGTCAGGCTCAATTTCTTTTACTGACGGTGGGTATTCCAGTGAGAATCCTCGTAAGGCGTAATTCGGTTCTAAATCAAAAATTATATTGTATATATAGGCACCTTGCACTGGAACTCGGTTTATACATAAAGTATGCAATATACATAAGCGTAACCATAATGGATAATTACCGTATCTCCTACTTATCTTCCGTAGTATGCAGATCAACTGATCGAAATTTCGCGCGCTTTCGACGGTTGATCTGCATACTACAAAAAATAAGTACAAGATACGGTAATTATCCATTATAGTGACTCGCTATGTCTATGTTTATTGCATACTTCATGTGTAAACCGAGTTCCAGTGCAAGGTGCCTATACAAGCAATATTTATCATTTGACAATTTTAAATTACGAAAGAAATATAGGCTAACGTGCATTAAAATATTTTTTTTAAAAATCACCACTTGACATCAAAGTACCAAAAGATGAAAAACAGTCGAATGAATCAGACATTTACCACTTTGTATGAAACAAATAATAATATAATCTAGTTCAAATATAATAACTTAACAAGTAAGTTTTAAAATATAAAATGTAGTAATTTTTTGTGGGTCGTTTAATCTTTCGACTCAACCAAAATTGGAGTAAAAGTATTAGTTTATTTATAGATTTGCCAAATTTATTTCGGTGTTATCACGCCGATTCTCATTAGCGCTTTTTGATTGCTACAATTAGGTAAAATACATAAAATACAATTAAACACACAAAATTAATCAGATTTAGCTAAATTTTTATGTTTTTTCAAACTGTCTTTAAATGACTCAAAGAACCAAGTGCAACCCGGATATAATTTTGTTTGTGAAAAATTTTTTCCAATTTTTGATTTTGATAATTTTTTGAATTTTTTTTTATTTTTTACAATATATTTATTTATTTGATGGTTAAATTTATTTTAGCGAAAGATCGAAAAAAATTCAAAAAGTCATCAACGTGGACCTTCACAAGTGCACGACGGAATGATTTGGAGACGAAAGAGCCATGGGTCTAAAAAGCCACAATTTTGGGACCCAAGAGCCACACTTTTTGGAACCAACGAGCCGCAAAAAGGTCACCTTAGAGCCAATGGTTAAAAACAAGGAGATTAGGAGAAAAAAATGGCGGGACCTTAAACCTGGATAGCAAAGAGCCCAAAAGAGAGACACATAATGTCCAAAGAGCCAAAAGAGACAGAACTATTTAGAAATAACGATTACATGCATAAATCGACATTGTAAGAGGGACTAAAAAGCCAAACGTAAAAAAACCGTTAATAAAATAACTTTTATATATAAATTTGAATGTTTTAAACTTTAATATATTTTGGTAATTATTTTTAAATTTTAATTTCTCACACATTTGTGTCAAAATTATTCTAATTAAGCAATCTTTCTTTATGTTTATGGGTAATACTAAAAGTGCTTCTCGACGACCGATAGAGTGACAACGTTTGGCTTTTTGATACTTTTTACGCTTACATATTTAAATTTTAGCCAATAGAGACATCTTTGAGGTATTTAAAATTTTCAATTCGTCTATTTAGTTTACAAACTAAACTATAGGAAGAATAATTAAAAAAATGAAGCGCTCAGCAAAAAAAAACTTGTTAGGCGTGTTCGTGTTTGTTAAGCTATGCCACGCAAGAAAGTCAATTTTTTCCAAAATTGAGTTCAGAAAAAAAATACAAATTTTTAAATATATAACACAATTAAAAAAGTGATGTTCCTAACCTCCAATATTATGCTCCGGAGTTTCACCATTTAAGAGGTGAAGGGAGTTCCGGAGCTCTGCCCTTTAAATGAGAAAATTTTACGCTTATTAAAGCTTGAAATACGTTTAAAATTATTCTATTCGTATTTTTAGGGTATTAAATAAGTTTTGAAAAAAATTAAATTTACAAAACAAAATTTTGACCTTTATTTTATTTTGAAAATAAGAAATACAATCAAGAAAATTTATAAATTATTATAATTAAAAAAACGAATTATTCGTAAAAAACGCATGAACATTGGAGTGATTAAAAAAAATTTAATAAAAAATAAAATTTAGTTCTAAAGTCTATTGTAATGTTTTACAATACCAAACTTGTTAAAGTAATTTTAAAAATAAAATATGTCTCTAAAGTCCCCTCTAATGTGTTTATTTAGAAAATTACACCTTATAACGTTATTAAAAAACAAACCGCCGTTAAAGGCTCTAAGGTCCTTTTTTTCTGGCTCTTTGGTCCTAGAAGGTCAGGCTCTTAAAGGTGCGGTGAGAAGTCAAACTTTTTGTTGTCGATTTTGATCATTTCATCATTTAAACACTTAAAGTAAGCGGCTATTTTCTTCTTTAATTTGATACCTTAATCGCGTAAATTGGTGCAGTATTTGTCGAAATATTGTGTTTCCCGTACAAAAAACCCGAAATTTTTTCGTTAAAAACACCAAACGACGTCAGTGATTTTATGATGTTTGCCCAACCTTTTTTTTCCTTCACTTCGTGCTTTCAGTGAAAAAAGTGAGGGTTTTTTGTACAGAAACGCAATATCTCAACAAGTCCTGCAGTAATTTCAACGATCAAGTTATCAAACTAAAGTAGAAAATAGCTGTGAGTGCATAATTTGTAACTTAAATCGTTATACCAATTGAACAATCTTTCACGTACAAAATTGTCGAAAAACGCCATTTTTCTGGAGGGGGGTCATAACTTCTGAACCACTGGAGATATTTCGTTGAAAACACTTTTATGGGCTATTGGGGGCAGGGGTAAAATTTTGACAAAAAAATCATCAAAATAGAAGACAAAAAATTTGATTCCGCACCGCACCTTTAAGTCCAACTCTCTGACCTCTTGGCTCTTTTGTGTTTTTTATGATTATCTCCCATTTGGCTCTTTTGTCTTTTTCCTTCTGACTGCTTGGCTCTTAGGTCCCCTTTTTTCCGGTTCTTTAATACCTAGCTCTAACGTCCCATGGCTCTTTTGGCCTGTCACCGACCGAATAAAACGAATTTTTACATAAAAAATGTTTTGACAAAAAAATCATCAAAATAGAAGACAAAAAGTTTGACTCCGCACCGCACCTTTAAGTCCAACTCTCTGACCTCTTGGCTCTTTTGTGTTTTTTATGATTAACTCCCATTTTGCTCTTTTGTCTTTTTCGTTCTGACTGCTTGGCTCTTAGGTCCCCTTTTTTCAGGTTTTTTAATACCTAGCTCTAACGTTCCATGGCTCTTCTGGCCTGTTACCGACCGAATAAACCGAATTTTTACATAAAAAAATGTAAAACAATATTGCTAATTTTTCGACAGGACTGACACCTACAGCTCTAAAGATTCCTAGTTGGGTGAAATATTTAATTTAATAATTTTAGTTTAAATAGTCCAATCAATAAAGAATTTTATACGTGTTATTGGTAATGCCTTATCCTGAATCTCTTTTTCCTAATATATTTTGTGCAAGGATTCGGAGGCTTAAATTTTTAAATTCAATTTTAAATCCAGTTTTCATAGTCCAGCGAAGGCTTCCTTAGACACAAAAATGTCTGTATGCGATTTTTCGGCAACAAAAACCACGAAATTTGCAATACTATAACTTTTGCAATAATGGTTTAATCAGTTTTATAGATTGATTTAAAATTGAGCCTCAAAAACAATCGCTCAATAATCGGTTTTATCATAAAAAATCACTTAAAAACCTATTCATGGTTAGAATAGGCCCCAGAAATTCGCAATAAAACATTAAACTCAGAGGAAAAATTGCAATTTTGTGCAAAAATCTTGAAATTTATTTTATTGTACTGTTACTTTTAAAAATAATTTTTTATTTTACTGAACGACAACTTTTAATTCTACAATCGCAACATAAGTTTAATAACTGTCTAAATTGATTCTGGTTCTATTTATAATAGGGTTAATTGATTCTGGTTCAATTTATAATAGAAGGGTTAATTATTTGTTTTAAGATTAGCTGAGATTACAAAATATCAATTGTTAGTTTAAACTTACACAGAATCGTGCGTAATATATTTGGACGCAGTTTTTTTCAGTTCGCAACCAGGACAAATTCTTTAGATTGTTAATTTTTTAGTGTAAAAAACCAGTTTTAAATCGCTTTAGTTTAATATTTTCTCATATAGCATAATATGAGTTGCTTAAATTTTTGATTTTTAATAGGCATTGTAAAGCAAAACTAAATCAACAAATTAAATAAAAGTACAGCTTGTAATAACGCTTTTTGGTAATATTGGGCAAAAGTTTTAACCCGTTCCCATGACCGCCTTTTCCTTGGTTATCACGATAAAATCTTCGTACAACTGCGGCGAAACCTTCATTTTACGATCGTGGTATCTTTGTGTAACCATTATAGTATGTAAATTTCACCGTGGTAAACTTCACGTATCACCTAGGGTGTACCTAGGTGGTACGTAATACTTTGTGCGTGATGAGTGCCACGGAGCGAGAAAATTTAAATCTTAAAGCCAGTACGGTAGCAATATGCAAATTTTATTTACGGATACAATGTACGACCTAGATGATACTTAGAAATTACCGCGGTACAGTTTACGCACCACAAGAGAGACGAAGATATCTTCACCGAAAAACGAAGATCTCACCGCGGGGGTACTAAGGTTTCACGGTGGTAACCGAGAAAAAGCGATCACGGAAACGGATTAATGGGAAATAATTAAATAATTTTTATGGAATTGCACAATGGTTTATCTTTTGCAGTTACAGAAAATCTAGTACTAACTTTGAAATATTTGTCCGTTTGTAAAAAAATATCTTAATAATATAATAGTAATTATTATATACATATTATAAATAATAGTAATTATATAACTATTATAAATAATAGTAATTATTAAAAAACATGTTTATAATTAAATTCAAAAAATAAAATAAGTTACTAACTTCGCTTTGAGTTTTCTAATTCTTGTGATTTCCGAATGGAATACTCTCCGACCGTTTCCGTGTTAGCCAACGTATAGCTTCCCTGCCGCCGCAGTTTATTAAATGTATGCGGTAGACTCATTCCAAATCACACACCTTACTTTTATAAGAAATAACCAAAAAAAACACGGGGAACACAAGGTTGCGGCTGAAATATTATCGTTTAATTATATTAAATGTGCGGCAGGGTAAACAGTCGACTTTTAACTTTGAAAAATAATCATTTTTTACGATAGTGAAACCTAAATTATAAGCTAATCAGAAAAGTTTTGGAAGCTAGAGCCGAGCGAATTAATGCTATACCTTTGAGCCGTAATTAGAGAACTTTAAGTAAAAAACTTTATTTCGTTCACCAAAATCTAAGTTATGTTAAATATATATATATATATATATATATATATATCTATATATATATATATATATATATATATATATGAGTTAATTTTTGGGCTGCAAGTTCTAATACAGCTGGGACTTCAAGCTCTCAATTTGCTGAATGCTTTAAGTTCTCTACTTACAGCTCCCAAAGCCCTACACCAGCAGAAATTATATTAATTTCGCGATAACTACGCATGATATTTCAAAATTCATAAGTTTCTGCATTAAATGGTGATTTTTGTTAATTAGAAAATCAAAATAAAGCAGCATGGGCTAATTCCGGATCTTCAGTTCACCAAATGTCACTAAATATAGAGCGAAAAAATTTTTTTAAAAGCGCATATTTTTTTTACTTTTTTTTACATAACCAATATATAATTGCCAAACTCAAAATTTAAAGTCATTAACTAAATTTCCTATTTGCAATTATCTGCATTAGTTTTTAAACGTGATAGCTCAAAGTTCTACCTGTTACATATTTATTTATTTAAAAGTTTTACGTGATGTTTTACAGTAGTGTGTCCTTCAAAAATTAAAGAAATATTATAAAAAATTGAATCTTTTTACTGATATGAAATGAGTAGGTGTTCAGCTTAAATTTAAAAAAAAATTAAAAATTCAAAAAAACCTGTGATAAGCTGTATTCGTTCACGAAAAAATTTGGAATTCGAATCGCACTTTGTGTTAAAGTTTAGGATTGACATATATAAACAATCAGAACCACAAAAATTGTGTATAAAAAAGTTTGTTTATGTTTAAAAAACCACCATTACAAAAAAATGATAACGGACGAGTGTCATGATTTTTATTGTTTGATAATTTTAACTGAGGGCGCACTTTATAAAAATGTATTGTAATTCTTAATGAATATGGGT
Source organism: Microlaimidae sp. YZB2_3 (assembly GCA_030248175.1). Lineage (NCBI taxonomy): Eukaryota > Metazoa > Nematoda > Chromadorea > Desmodorida > Microlaimidae > Microlaimidae sp. YZB2_3. The sequence goes on along the minus strand of JASAMX010002212.1, from coordinate 4,140 downwards.
CATATGAGTCTTTTTTATAAACTTATAATCGTGACACCCGTTCGTCATGGGTTAATGATTCTCATGATAGTTTTTAATACAATAAGTGTATTCTACATTCCGTAGCATTACAACACATTTATAACCGATAATCATTGCGCTACATTTAAAAATTAAAAAAACATGATTGATATTATTTATCAGTTTCTTATAAACCTTCAAAAACATTTCAACAAGTTTTTTAGTAGAACCTTCAAAAACTTTTAGTCAAAACAGTAAATTTTCTATTAATAGTAAAGAAAATTACAATCACAAGACAAAAGAATGTCGTTTATGACCCCCCCCCCTGAGTAAACAAAGTATATCTCGCAAATATCACAGTTTTCAATCTCAGGCGTCCTAAAACAAATATTATGCAAATTTTGACTACTTGAATCAAATGCAGAAACGCAAACTTCACATATGAAACATAATAATTTTTTTCAATGATTTTCTTATTATTTTTAATAAACACAGAATTCTGTTTTGTGGTAATTAAAAATGGAAACAACTATACTAAAACTAGTAAATCTTACTTATACTAGAACATGACATATTTTTGGCACAAGCAATACCATCTATTTTTGTTTTAATTTAATAGTCTGTAATTTTTTAAAGTTAAAATCCTTAAATATTTACCTGACAGAGATAAAGATTTCGTACGTCTTAAAAAATTTAAAAAAGTCTGATTATCATTAAAATACTTTTCTGTCGTTTTTTTTTGTTCATAATAAAAATCCTTTTCACGTGTAATTTAACATTGATATTGAATGGCATGTTTATAAAAATAAAACCTTTTTTTTTCAAATTTACGACAGGATTCTTATACAGAAATCTCAGAAAGTGAGTTCGCAACCATTGACTACACTTGCTTATTGGTATTTAAAGCGAGTTTGTACTGTTAAAACGCTCGTTACCTACTGTTTTGAGTTGAGCACTATCACTACTATTTACTAATAATCATAATTAGTTGTTAAGATCATTTTGATTCGATGTGTTTTAATGATTATCATATCGCTGGCTTTTTGTTCTTATTTTTACCAAAGGACTTCATAACACATGTGAATCGTATGGGATTTTTAGAGCGACCAACTTGGAGCCATCGAAAATTGTTGAAAACTTGAAGCCCATAAGAATAAAAGTGGTCTGGGCTTAGATTTAGGCTTTGAGGCTTAGGTAAACGTTTTAGCAATTTTTATTTTTAGCTTCAAGTTTTCAATTTACGGCTCCAAGTTCCCTGTTTTTGGCTCCAAGTTCCATCAAAGTTCCAAAGGCTCCATTGACACTGAATCATTTGAGCTTGGGCTACACATAATTATTAGTTTAAGTAAAATTTATATGCGTTAAATAACATATTGAACTATAAAACAACGTATTGAATATTAATTAGTATATAAAAAAATTTTACTTATTAATTACTTACAAAAAATTAATATATTTAGCGTTCTGAATTCCAAAACTCACAATTATAAATAAAAAACAGTCTAAAAATTAATTTTATGATTCTATTAAAATATTGAAATAGGTTAGAAGTTTATACGAGAACGATTGTGTTAAAACGCGCGGAAATCAGAGATTGCATTGCGCAAAGAAATTAGCAGAACGAAAAATGAAAAATCAAACTTTGCAAAAACCAGTTTTACAAGTGTTTGGCAGAAAAATAGTATATGGATGGTTTGATTGACAATATCTTTACAAAACATAAATCAAAAGCACGCAATAAGCACAACACATTTAAAAGTTAAGATAAAACTTAAAGCTAAGACCAGAGAAATAAAAACTGAAATAGGAAAGCTGTATTGAGTTTTGCTGTTTATTTTTTTCAAAGCAACCGCTTCACTTTTCACAATCGCCAAAATTAAGTAGTTTACAATTAGTTTTTACCGCCAACAAACATCTAGCGATTTGTTAAAAAAATGCCTTAAAACTAGATTAAAATAGATTTAAGGACTACTTAAGTCTGATTATTTTGTTTAAAAAAATTTTTTTTTAATTTTTAATCCCCAGTTTAAAATATGGGCAAAAAATGCGACAAACAACACATTTTGTATATATTTTAAATCAATTTTTGCTGATTCAAGAAATATTTACACATAACCAATGTTTTTATCTTAAATTAACTACTCTTAAAAATATATATAAATACGTTATAAAAGTTTATTGCGTAGTTTAAAAATATAAAAAACTACTGTGTGAAGTGAAACCGATTTTGGTTTCTTTTCAATTTTTTCTTGAGCCAAAAAAAGGATGATGAGAAATAATTTCTTGCCGCAAAAAAAGTAAGTTTTGGTACAATAGATTTAAAATTTTATTTAAATTCAAAGTAAAATTTAAGAATAAGACTTTTTAGCATAACAAAATTGTGGGGTCGGTAAGCCACCACGAAATGAAAATCCATAAAATAAAAAATTAGCTGCCAAGGGATTGTTAAAATCTAACACTTCGCAGAATTTACAAAAGTAAATAATTATTAGAATAATTAAATCTAAAATTTCGGTAGATTTTTTTATAAATATTAGAAAAATCAATTTATCAATTTATATATTCAAAGAAATTTATTAATTTATTCTAAAAAAATACTAAAACAACAGAACATTACACACTGACGGAAGTTTCAAAACAGCAAAAACATGATTTATTTTTAACTAGCTTAAAATTTTAAGTATTAAGGAGTCACAATATATATAAATATTATTAAATAGTAACTAATAAAAAAATCACTAAAAAATTTTTCATTTTAGGTTATTTCATTAAAAAATTGGACTTATTTCATTTCGTTCTTTTTAATTAACATCATTGAATATCTGTATTGTCTGATTAAATATTCGCTAGAAAAAAGTGTTGTTTAAAATGTTAAAATCTCTTAATAAAGAAACCACATAAAAAAGTAAAATTACTGAATGTCTGAAAGGTTTTTTTATATAAAACAGAAGTTTAATATATATTTAAGTATTTTGAACTTTTTGTAACTTTGTATTTAGTTAACTATATGGAACAATTAAGAGTAACCGTAATTAATCTTGTTCAAGCAAGAATGAGTGAGTGTTGTAGTCAACAATTTTTTGTATCAGTTACAAAAAATTATCGTTTAATTACAAATTTTATGAGCGAAATTCCATTTAGAAATCGAAATAAGTTTATTTATATTTTTATACAACTATTTATTTGAACAAGTAGCCCGTGTTAGCCATACGGCTGACAAATAATTTTTCCCTCATTTTTTAAATTCATTTACTAATTTTTTTTCAAAATTCAACCCTTTTATGCCATTCCCGTGACTGTAAGCTTTACATTGATACCTTAGTTACCCACTCTAATTTTAGTTGGGGAGAAGGGTCTTTCCCTCTTTTGGTGAAAATATGTTGTCCAGAATAAAAGATGTCCATGTTAATTTTTTACTAATTTCAACCCCCTTATGATGCTCCCTGAACTATAAGGTTTCCCATAATATCTCATTTATCCTAATTTTTTCTGTGGTTGGGGAGAAAGGTTCTTCCATCTTTGGTGAAAATGCGTTGTCCAGCATAAAGATGTCCTTGTTATTTATTTTTTGAAAAATTGAACCCTTTTATGACATTCCTTGAAATTCAAGCTTTGCAATGATATCTTATTTAGCCCAATTTTTTTGTGGTTAAAGAGAAAGGTCATTCCTCCTTTTAGTAAAAAAACGTTGTCCAGCATAAAGATGTTCATCTTCATTTTTCCAAAAACATGATATTTTGGCTTTACATTAGCGAATTCTTCACCAAATAAGTTTGAGCCAATTTAAAGATATAATTTTTTTCAATTTTTAAAATCCATAGGGGCGTGAAAAATGTGTTGTCCAACCAAAAAATGTCCATGCATTTTTTTAAATTTCAACCCCTTTATGACATTCCCTGTTTGTAAGCTTTGCAATAATATCTCATTTAGCCCAATTCTTTTGCTGGTTGGGGAGGAAGGTCGTTTCTCTTTTTAGTGAAAAAACGTTGTCAAGCATTAAGATGCCAATGTTAATCTTACCAAAAAACATGACATTTTGGTTCTACATTGGATAATTACTCTTATCAATAAGTTCGAGCCATATCAAAGACAAAAAATTTTCACTTTCCAGAATCCTTTTTGTGAAAATGTTTTGTCCAG
>JASAMX010002211.1:0-32954 GCA_030248175.1 Microlaimidae sp. YZB2_3 | reverse complement strand
CTGTGTAACCTACTTGGACCAGTTACATATACTTGAAATTTTACCAGATAGGTTTTCTTCGGCTCTAACTTTAAATTTTGAGTCAAAAGTGAAAAATGCCTAAATTTTTAACCAGAAATGAGCATATCTCACTAACAGTAAAAAAATATTTTTTTTTCTACTTTTCAAATTTAGCTAAAATTGCAATATATTAGGCTTTCTTAGGCTCTGATTTTGAAATCTGGGGTCAAAAATTAAAAATTCCTAAATATTTTACCTAAAGTTGAACATTCATTATATTATAGTAAGTAATTAAAATAATAATTGATATTAAAAATCAAATTGCAATTAAATTTTTTTAAAACCCTTAAAAATATCTACTACACACTATTTTTTAAAAAATACTTCCATAATAAGAAGAGGACACAGTTACCCTCTTTCACGTACGTAAAAATTAAACTGAATATTGTTGTATTTATGGTTTAATAAAGAATTTTCCGTGAAAAATGGGGGTTAAATTTTTTAAAATTTCGTTAAAACTTTGATTTAATTTAATTTGGTAAAATTTAAAGCTCCAGATAGTATATTTCTATTGAAATTTATAATTTTTGGAAGGCCATAACATCTTTTGTATTTTTTTACGCATAAATAGTTCTGTCGTTGCTCGTGCGTTTTATCAATTTTTTTCAGAAGAGTGGTTTATAAATCGCTTTTAGATCTCATCATAGCATGGTAGCAGTGGCATAGTCGGTTAGCGTGTCGTCAAATATTTTGAAAGGTCCCGAGATCGATTCCCACATAAAACATATTTGGCCACAATTTTTTTTTTGATTTTAATAATTTTTTTTTATTTTTTTACAATTTTAAAAATTTATTTAACATAAATTCAAAAAAAACATCATTATTGTAATCAGGATTTGTTGCCTGCTTTTCGCCAGTTAGTTAAATTTTCGTCATTTGAATATCTTAAAATATTATAATACTCTATAAGTATAATAATTCAAAAGTAAATTGTGTGTATATAAAAATGGGTAATTTTTGCTCTTTATTGCAATTGGTTTACTACTGAACGCTCTGCAATAAAAACTGTCCGGAGAGACTTTAAGTGTCCGAAGCAAAAACGAAACGTTTGAACAAGTTTTTAGCGAAAAAAACACAGCAAAACCGGCCCCATTCCAACCGTTATAAAACATTCACCGTTCCAATTATGATCATATTTTCGAAAAATTCTTAGAAACGCTTTTTCTAACACCATACAGACAGGGTCTATTACTAACAAAAAAATTTTGCTTTTTCGAGTTCTAGGCTTTGTCACCCTATTGATTGTAGTGATGAGGTCATTAGTGAACATTACTTTTGTTTCAAATTTTAACTGATAGCCAAAAGCTTACGGGTATCGATTCGAATTCCATATAAATTTAAACGTACGACATTTTTAAAAATTAAGCCTTTTGCTGCTGAAAAGATAGCCTTTTGGTTTTTTTTTTCATTTCTACCCAGTTAAAAATGTATTTTCATTTATTTTAATCTTCCTTAGTTTTGGAGGTTTTTATTCTTTAGTTTAAAAGTTGTTCAATACCAACCAATGAAGTTTCTCGACACTTCCTGTTGTTACGTCTTTACTACAGCAAAATCAGCCACAGTCATTATAATATACACGTGACTGTGACTTATTCTGTTGTTAATAGGGTTCTGTTTAAAATTTAAAATAAGTCACAATCGCGGAAATTTTATACAAATTTTGGTTAAATTTGCCGTAGTAACGACGATAATTTTTACAAGTCGTAACGACGGATTTTTTTATCCAGAAGAATTTTCTAATTCTTTTAAGGTTTTTTTTTCACTGCATATATTAAGAAACTTAAATTTGTTGCTCTAAAAACGTTTTAATTTTTGGGATTTGATTAAAATTCGCTCAGATATAGTTGTTAAAAACCTTTAATAAACTAATCATTTCTTTTAAAAAATTTAATTTTAGATCAAATTGGCAAACAGCCCATCTGCAATGAAATACATTTATTTTTTTATAAATTGTAAATTGGACAAATTACGTAAAGCCACTAAAGTTTCTAAAATTGAAGTAAATTAAATCTGTGTAAGTTTTGAGAAAAAACATTCAAGTTTTTATGGTGAAAATTATAGGTTTTCTAGTGTTTTTTCTGCTTTTGAACAGCAATATCTCGGCGAGTTTTTAAACAAATCAAAAAAAAAATAAAATATTTAAAGGGATCATATGGGAAAATACTTAATATCGATTTCAGTTCTAAAAAATGTCTAATCAAAAACCCAATAAATTAGAGGCACCTTGCACTGAAACTTAAAATAAACATAAGATATAGAACACACAAACATTGCTGCCTGTACGGAAAATATCGTAATCATGCAAATGTTTTTTTGAAAAAAGACGAAAGGCGAAAGACGAAACCCTGGGGTGTTTAATTATGACATCACACTGATTATGTATGTTGATTTATATTGAAAATTGTCTGTTTGAAAACGTGTAATTAAGATTTGCATGTAAAACTAAAAAAATATATGGCTACAGATGTTATAATAAGCAAGTTATTTCCCGTCAATGCCGCCACTAATCAATAATCAGGGAAGATTTGCATGATTACGGTATTTTCCGTACAGGTTCAATGTTTGTGTGTTCTATATCTTATGCTTATTTTAAGTTTCAGTGCAAGGTGTCTAGACACTGCACCATTATTTTTTTAATATTATTTGTTATTTGTAATATTTTTTCTAGTCATCAGAATCAAATTATCTTCATATAAAGTCGAAACTTTTTCAACGTTATGGTATGACAGAAACCAACGCCTACAAGGATTTTATAGAAAATTTATTTCAAAGCAAGGTAAGTGTGGGCGAATTTGGAGAAATATTATATAACGTTATTATTATATAATTTTAGTACATAACATGAGATCTTTAGAGCCATAAATAGGAACTTGGAGCACAGACACATTAAAAAAGTCAGGTTGTTTTCTTGGCGGAGGGATGCAGTCATATAGTAAACATAGTAAATATCAAAGTCAATGGGGTTTCCCCACCCAATTTGCCACTTACCACGTATAGGGTACCAATGCTTAAAAAAATTTTGTAAAGTAAATTAAAACACAGTAAACATGTAAACACATGTCAAGTTATTTCCGTTGGCGGAGGAATGCTGTAGTAAAAATTATATAGTGTACATCTGTGCGGGTTGGAATAATCCAACTCGCAATTGACTAGGTTTGAACTATCAATAAACCGGCATAGGAATTTCTCAAATATTATTGAAATGCAATAAAAAAAGTCAGGTTATTTTCTTGGCGGAGGGATGCAGTCGGATATGCAATATCAGAGATTGGCAAGGGATGGTGTGAAATTATACGCTTCCTTAACTTTTATAACGTCTTGTCTTGTCTTAAAGTTGATGATTTTGGTTTTATGTAATCGTTTTTTTGTGTTTTAAGCTTTTGTTTATGTTTGTTTTTAAATTTGAAAGGTGGCTGAAATTAAGGCGGATTTGGTTTTTGTGCTATTTTTAGGTTAAAAATATAAAAAAACTTGATAAAGTGGAATAAAATTTTTACCAGGCTTTCTTTAATATTGGCTTGTTGTAACAAAAGCCATTTTATGTTAACTAGTTTTTTTTTCGAAAATTTAACAAAAAAGCGTACAAACATAACAGAAATGTTTAAATTTTGCACTGGAATAACAAAAAAGATGTCGTTTGATTTTTAGACCAAATCTTGGCTCGATAAGAAGCGGCAGAAAAACTTATCTAAAAAAAGGTGGCCGAAATTAAATCAACTGCCCTACAAAATATGCAGTCAAAGAAAGCGGCTATTTTATACTTTAATTTGATACCTTGATAGTTAAAATTGGTGCAGTATTTGTCGACATATTGCGTTTCCCGTTCAAAAAAACCGCAATTTTTTTGTTAAAAACAAAACACCAAACGACGGAAGTGACTTTGCCCAAGATTTTTGCCTACACTTTGTATGTTTAGCGAAAAAATCGCTGGTTTTTGTACGGAAAATGCAATATCTCAACAAATACTGCACCAATTTTGACTAGCAAAGTATCAAATTCAAGTAGAACTTAGTCACTTTTCTTGAGTGCATATATTTCTTTCTTTGAGTTTCTTTCTTTGAGTCCAGTTTCTTTGAGTGCATATCTGCATACTTAGCCACTTTTTGACGCTGTTTTTGTCTTTTGGACAAAGTCCAAAGGACTTTTGTTCTTTGGACTTTGTCCAAAGGACGTTTTGTCATAAGTATGAACCAGCCTGAAATAAGTAGGTAATTCTGAAAATTTTTACAATGCAAAGAATAAACGAAATAACCTCGATAAAATTAAATAGCAAGTCGGGAGTTCTTATCTTTCAAATAGAACCGCTAGTTAAAACTAGCCCAGCCGATGTAGAAATAAATATCCGAACTTTTAAAGTAACTTCGCTTATATATTTTATATTTATATATTTCGCTTCGAAAATTCGGACAAAAGAATGAAGTTAATACAGTCTTGTTTTATGAACTTTACGGCATTGAGGAAACATACAAGAGGGAAAAAAGCAAACCAGACACGCATACCGCATATGTTTCGCACTTTCTATTTACTATAAAACAATACACCATAAAACAAATACATTTAAAAAATACCAGGGCCGTTCTATTGTAAAAATGTGATGTTCAAAAAATGCTTATAAAATGATAAACTTTTGGCATCAATTCTCGGACTCTTAAGTGTTTGATGTAAAATATTCGCTTTTAACAATTGTAAAATGCAAATGCAAAAACTTAGCCAAAGCACATATAAAAACACAGGAACATGTACAGAAAACAGGATCGAATAAAAAACTAAAACACACTAAAACAGACAGATACAAAGACATGAGAAGACCATACGCAGTACCGATGTTCCTACCCTCCAAAATCATACACCATATAGCTCTAGCCATTTAAAGAAGAAGGTTCCGCAATTTGAAATAATCAATTCCAAGCTTATTTTAATATGTTTTAATTTATTTTTGGGCATTTTTAGGGTTATTGTTATCGTTTTTAATAAGCTATGAAAAAAAACCAGTATACACAAAATATCGACAAATAATAATAATAATAATAATAATAATAATAATTACAAATATGTAATTCATGGCATAACTTTTTAATTAATGACGAATTTATTAAAAATATAGGCTACATCAATACTTTATAAAGTTCCAATTGAATAAAGATTCTTTGTTTAAAAAACCATCTAAAGTTTTTTTCATTTGTTTTCTTCTAATCGTTACATCAAACAAATTTTGTTTTTTATATATTTTTGGTTTGATTAAAAAACGTTTAAATATCTATAAGAATTTATTATTTGCAAAAAGTTTAATTCTAATAAATTTTTGTTTTAACAATTTTATATGTTTACCAAAAATGCAACATCTAATGATATATGGACACATATTTAATTGTATAATATGATTTTAAAACTAAAATTAAATTAATTAAAAAAATTTAAATTTTTTTTTTGTAGAAAATGGCGGTCTTTCAAATCTTGCAGCATTGCTTAAATTTACATTAATACAATCGAAAATTCTTGGCACTGTGAAAATATTGCAAAACTTGTTAAGTATTAAGGAATGTTTAAGATTGCGCGCCTTGCCATCAACAACTTCAGGTTATATTTTTGTAAAGTTTTGGCCGCCAAAATTAAACAAGGTATCTGAAAGAAACACCATCAAATTCGCTGTGCGAGCGACTTAAATCAAGTTTTGAGTCCTTCATTGATCTTTCTAAAAACTTCCTGTTTAACTTCATTCGTTTTGTTCTTAATTTTATGCAGAAAGTTTTAACGTACTTTTGTTGGAAAGAACCACAAAGTCATTAGACTCGAAAACAGCCAAACAAAACTTTTATATAATTTTTTAAATCGTGATTTCAGCAGATAAATACTAAGTATTATATTTCCAAATTTGGGTTATCTGTCTTTATTCGTAATCTTCCCTGGAGCTCCGGAGCGATTCTGGAACTCCGCCCTTATTCTGGAACTCCGGAGCAATTCTGGAACTCAGTTTTATTCTGGAGCAATTTTGCACTTAATAATAAAAATGTAATGCCCTAGGTTGTTTTGATGAAATATTTTTAAAAAAGTAAACGTTTTTTAATTTTTTTAAATAAAAATAATAAAAATTGCCCTAACACATCAGGATTTTAAAGACTCTAAAAATGTCATATAATATTCCTGATCACATCATATATGTTTTGCTTTGTGGGAATAGTTATGGGAGGGGTTGTTTTAGCCATTTAGCGCTTGGAAAAAAATTGATTAATAATAAACGTGGAGATTTCCAATTTTTCCTAAGCAATAATTGGCTAAAAGTGATTCTGTAACGTCATAACTTTGTGAAGATCATTAACACTGAACAATCTCCGTTTAAATGGGAGGGTTTTGACTGGCGTGAAACACTCAGTTAGAATAAATTAAAATATATTTTAAGCTTAAATAAGCTTGAAATCGCTCATTTAAGGTGAGGAGCTTTAAAGCTCCAAAATTCACCTCACTTTAAATAACCTAAGCTCCGGGGCATGATAGTAGAGAGTAAAAACATTACTAGTCCTCATCTTATATTTCACTAGCGGTCGTAACCCCTCTCATTCCTGGGACCGTCGTGTCGTACCTTTCGCTTCCCGGGACCGTAGTGTCGCGGGATCGTCGTGTCTCGGGACCGTTGTGTCGCGCTCCCGCATGGGGTGCTCACAACTGATTGGGCCTTCATTATAACGAATAATACGTTAAGTAATTTTACATTGTTTTTTAGTTAAAGATTTAATAAAAATAAACAGTTGCGAAAGCAATTCCACACTTCCACACAAATTTCCACACTTCAATCTTTATTAAATGATATTTATAGATTGTCTCTACAAGACCATTAGACCTATTAGACTACTTTTTCTCATTACACAGTTATATTTTGTAAGATTTTTAATGAAATCCCTATGTGTTCTGGAACTTTAGTGCTCTCAAGAAAAGTTAACTTTCAGCAACTACACAAAATTTTGTATAAGACATTATGTTATTTATATTTTTTCCTTTATCGCAAGACTGTAGTAGTTTTTGTTTTAGTTACTTTTCGTCCCGTTGGGTGGTATCGAGCAGAGTCAGCCGCCGCCATCTCCGCCGCCACTCCCGCCCATTGCCGACGTCACGATCCCCTGCGTCCGACTGCCGTCCATCTGCGCGGACGACTATTTTGCGGACGCGGATTCTCGGACGGATTTCCCCATTCTGAACTATCTGTTAAACGCCCCGGAGGACTCGGGAAACCGCCGACTGCCTCCGGACAGTCCCCAAGGGCGCCGCCCATTTCATCGAGACTCCGGATCGCACACGACTCCTTCTGTAATTCCGCAATTGATTTCGGACATTTCCATAAACTGCCGGCTAAATTTAAACAGCCCAGAAAATCATCGGCTAAATCTGGACGGTTCGGAAAATCCTCGGCTAAATCCGGGATATTCGGGAAATCATCGCGTAAATCCGGAAAGTCCTGGAAATTATCGGCCAATTACAAAATATCCCGGAAATTACAAGGTAAATCCGCACAATCCAGGAAATCATCGGCTAACCCTGGGTTATCCCGGAAGTCATCGAATAAATTCAGACGTTGTGAAAAATTCAGACGGTCCTGAAATTCATCAGCAAATTCCGGACAGTCCGGCAAATCATCGGATAATTCCGGACAGTTTAGGAAATCATGGGAGAAATTCAGATAATCGAGAGAATCAAAGTCTAATTTCTGACACTCCAGGAAATCATCAGCGAATTCCAGAAGATTTTAGAAATCATCAAATAATTCCAGACAGTCGAGGAAACCATCAGTTAATTCCTGACGTTTCGCTGTCAAGCACTTTTCGTAGACCAAGTGGCGGTTTCACCAGAAGCTACAATTCTGCATACGGACGGGAGTACGGACGATCCCGTTCTGGCTCATTGGAATCCACGGATTTCCAACGGAAACTTTCCACCGAATCTACCGGGCTTTTTACACGCACTCTGAGCGGAACACCAATTGCGAACACGCTTCCAGAAGCCGTCGCTTCATCCCAATCGCCCCGAGATCAACGGACATACTACAAAAATATTGAAAACCTTAAAAAGCTGCTGGTCGCAATCGGCGCTCAAAATAACTTATTATACGACCCCCAAAGCGACACGAACAACCCCCTCCTTCATTCCCGGCACTTGGAATCGCTGAGGTTGCCGGCGGCCGGGAATCTCGGTGGGACCCCTTCTTATAACACTGAGCCCTCCAACCCTCCAAACAATTTGCTTAAGAACGAAAACTTGAGACCGCTTCTGCAGCAGTTGGCGGCGGCGTTGGCAAATCAAACTGACCCGGGAAATGACACCGACCTGCCGCCATTGATCAGCATGTCGCCGCACTGGAGAGATAAGAAAAGTCTGCCGCATACAGGTATTTTATTTGGCATTTGTTAAGAACAATCCATCGCATTACATGGACTACTTTAAGCATAGACAAACTCATAGTTTAAAACCGTTATTTTTCAATACCATTAAATAAATAGTTTTTTGTATAAATCCTATAAAAACAGGTAAACCTAAAAAGTTATCATGACAAAACTAAGGAACAACCTGAAATTTAAACTGTAGACCATACATGGGCAAGTTGGTCCGGAATGGGGGGGTTAAACCCCAAATTAGGGGGGTTAAAATTCGAGATACGCAAAATACCCATATCGGTTTTTTGAGTGCATTTTACACATATCATTTTTTGATTTTGAAGGAAAAATAGGTTTAAAAAACGCTAATTTTAGGTCAAAAAGTCCTTTTTATTGCATTTTTGAGTTTTTTATTGCTTAAAACATTCATTTTGACCTCAAAACTTAAGTTTAGAGACAGTTAGAAGTCATTTTAAAGACATTTTTTCCCTAATTTTTCCTAAATCGGGGGGTTAACCTTTTCTCCCCCCCCCCAACTCTGAGTGGGAGGATTAAACCTCCGTATCAGAATTTGGGGGGGTTAACCCCCTCCCCCAACCCCTTGTGTTCATGTATGCTGTAGACCTTTGTTTCCGTAAGCAACATAAGCAAAACTTATAATCAAACTAAACTTTAAGTTTGGCTTCATCTTAAGGCTTTTCCTAGATTCTTTAGTGAAACTAAAAATATACAGTCCATGATTAAGGTTATTTAAGAGTTTTATGACAATAATTTACTTAAGAAATAACTATTTAGCCTATTATTTTGTCTGTACTTAAAGTAATCAATCTAATTCGATGGGTTGGTCTTGAAGAATGCCATTTGTTTTTCATATCGGTCACTATTCTTTATTTATTGCAATATCGGTCACTATTTTTTCCAGTTACCACGATGAAACCTTCGTCCCACCACGATAACACCTAAAGTGGTGGTATCTTTGTCTGATCATTGTGGTGTGGTGTGTGAGTTTAACTGTGGCACCTAGGTTATACACACCTCTTAGGAAGAGATTATTATAACCAGGGGCCTATTTCATAAAGATTTTTATAATTGTAAATTAATAAACGCATTTAATTTCTTCTTATTTTATTAATTAAAAAATACGTACGTAACTATGGAATTTACAGAATTTACAGACATGTAATTTTTTAAATTCTAAACGCAATTTTATTAATATACTTTTTAATTAAAAAATACAAAAGAAAAATATGCGTTTATTAATTTACAGCTGTAAATCAATTACACACAATTTTTATGAAATAGGCCCCTGGTTTAATATTCAGAAAACATAATAAGATCGTAACCTTACGGTGTTCACCTGAAAAAATATAAATTTCGCTTGAAAACATCGACTTCAATATTTTGTGTTTTTTTTTTAATTTTTTTTATATAACACGTTTAAGTCCCTTTCAAGTATAGTGGTAGCAGATTTATTTCTAGGATTAACTTTTGTCTAGATCGCGTTTCAATTACCTTGTGAACATTGTTTTATTTTTTTTAATTTTTATCAGGAATATGGTTAAAGTTGCGGTGGCGAGCTGATTATGACTGGTACAATTTAGTCTTGGGTCACAATGCACATCGCGTACCATAATAGTGTGAAAACATTATGCTTGACTATTACTATTATCAAGAATATATATAACACAATAAAATTTTCAACTGTAAACTAAGTTTTTAACCAAAATTGTGCCAGAAAAGTCGCACACACGCAACTTTATGCGACTTTCAGGCAATTTTGTTTAGAAATTTAGTGTACAATCGCTTATTTTTTGTGTTATATATTTTAAAAATGAAAGCTAGAATTATTCAGGCTAAGATTAAATTTGGCATTAGTCTTTATCAAAGCAAAAATTAAAAAAATTACCGCAAAAGCTAAAATAAATAAAAAAAAGTTGTCCATGGTAATATAACCAATCATGATAACCAATCAATCACAAACAATCTTATGGGGGTTCAATTGTTTTCAAAGCGATAAACCGAGGCAAATCAATATAGGTTCAGTACCATATACATGTTTTGATATATTTGTGATAGTATATTTAAACATACGTTTTGTTTCAAAGCTGATTTTTTTGTGTCCAACAACCGTTAGGGCTTATCAAACCGAAATAATAAGTGACACATGACAGGTTACAACGCGTTCCGCGCGCATTTGCACCATTACACTGAAACTTTGTGCTGCGGTGTCAACGGGTTGTAACTTGTTACTACCGTGTGAACCACGCTTTAAGACCAATAGCAGGTCTTGCTGGCTCAATAATTTTGCGATTAGTGGTTCAATCAAAAATTTTAGGATCCAAAATATTTCCTTACTGTATCATTCCTTTATAGTTTACAGCGACATTGCATATTAAACAAGTTCAAAGATTATTTACTTAAAATTTATAGATCGCTTAGGTGCCTAGAATTATTTGAAAAAACTATAGTCTATACAAAAATAATGTTGACTGGCGAAAAACTCGAACTTTGAAATGTTATATATCCATAACGGAGGTTAGAATATGTGCGGGACATATATGGGAGAATAGCTTAGACTCTTGGCTATCTTTTGAAAAGGTGAAGAAAAAATGTTTTCGATGACGTCATCACTACAGCCGATGCGGTGAAAAAAACCTGGTTCCAAAAAAAAACTTTTTTCATTGGTACGAGATAAGAAACGCCGCTTGGTATGCTATGAAAACATACTTTTCTGGGTTTTTCCTGAAAGTTTAAAATCGGATCGCTCAAAATTTTTTTATAATGCGTTGAATGCGAGCGGTTTTCGCGATTTTTCGCGAATTTTTGCCACACTAATACACTGTCCGAATTACTTTTTTTGTTTTCCTTCCTGCTCGAAGTGTGTACGATATCGATCATATTGTTATATATTAAATGTCCGTCAATTTTTGTTCCTTACTTTTGACCTAAAACTTTTTTTGGGGTTGACCCCTCCGGGGCTAGGGGGGCCAAACACGAATGCCGAAAATTTTTTTCAAAATTTTTTTTCAAAACCATCAAAAATGTAAAATTTATTACATATGACGAATTTTGATATATCTTTTGTGTAAAAAAAACCCTAATATTAAGCTTACAATAAGCTGTCAAAAATGATGAATTTGAAATTTGAAAGGATTCCAAGCCCGTATGCTGACAGCAGCAAACTTTTCAATTAAAAAGTTTTACAAGAATAATAATTTTTAAAAGATTAGTTTTAATTTTTTTTAAATTTATTTTGATTTCAAATATTATAAAATGATCCTAATAACCCCGTGAAAACGCAACATAAAGTTTTCGTTAAAATTCAAAAATACTTCCTTACGTCATGCAAATTTTTGTTATTACGTCATAATTGATGATTTTTATTGGTTCTTCCGCAATTAAAATGACGCAATTCAGACCAGATCGCGGATTCAAACGTTTTTTACGAAAAATAGCATTACTTTAAAAAATTACATCGGAATATTGGCAAAAGTTGAAAGACATAGTTATTAGAAATTTTTTTTGTGTTGACAAACGGGGAAACATGAACATGTTTCCCCGTTTGTCAAACAAGTAAGAAAACACTTAAAAAAGAGCATTTTTTAGCTGCGATATTTGGCAATTTTGTAGTAGGATTTTAACTTTAAAAATATATTTTTGTAACAAAATAACCTGAAAATTCAAAAAAAAAATAAATTTTTAAGGTTTATTTTTTTGGAAAAGTTCTTTTTATTTTAAATTCAGCTTTTAGTTCTTACGAAATATATTAATTTATTACCGTTATATGTTTCAGCTTTCATAATTTTGCTCCCCCTACCCTTCTTTTAAAAATTTTTCGGGCGTTTTTGTATTACTTCTCCCATTTCGTTTTCTATTTAATTTAAAGGTTTGCTGCTGTGAGCATACGGGCTTGGAATGCTTCGAAATTTCAAATTCGTCATTTTTGACAGCTTATTGTAAGCTTAATATTAGATTTTTTAAACAAACAATATATCAAAATTCGTCATATGTGATAAATTTTACATTTTTGATGGTTTTGAAAAAAAAATGTTGAAAGAATTTTTCGGCATTCGTGGTTGGCCAGTATGTTGGCAAGTAGCGTTTTAACAACATACCAAGCGGCGTTTCTTGACTCGTACTAATAAAAAAGTTTGTTTTTTTTGGCAACAAGTTTTTTTCACCCCATCGGCTGTAGTGATGACGTCATTAAAAAACATTTTTTCTTAACGTTTTCAAAAGATAGCCAGGAGTCTGAGCTATGGTTCCATACATGTCCCGCACATATTCTGACCTCCGTTATGGAGATATGACCTTTAAAAGTTTATGTTTTGTCGCCAGTCCGCATCGTTTTTGTATAGAGAATCACGACAGTTAATTCCATGTACACAAAGGTCTCGAGGAGATTAAAAATAATTTGTATATGACATTGGTTAACGTAAATGCAATCATAATACAGGAATATAACATAAAAATAAAACATTTTATTTTAGAAAACAGCTGGTTGTGCTTAATATTTTTTTTCTTCTTCATTTTTTCGGTCTTATTCAAATTATTTTCAATTCTTCTCGAGACTTTTGTGTACATTGAATTAACTGTCGTGATTCTCCATAAACTACAGTTGTGTTGTAAACTTTTAATAAAATTAACATAAAATTTAAAACATTTTCCTACGCAAAACAGTAAAAAAAACGTTGCGAAGTAGGATATTTTTCTCAACTGGAGATACGGGTGTAAACAAGACATGATCTTTTTTTTCAAAACAAAATTCAAGGTTAATATTGGAGTTTTATTATTTTTTTTTGAATTTAGCTAAAATACCTTTTGAAGTGTCTATGAATATATTGCAGACAAAACAATAAAACTATGTGTTTATAAGTATAGCTTTAATAGTTTACCGCATGTCAAAGACTGAATAATCAAAATTACAAAAAAGCCTCAGGCATATTGTGAAAATCCTAAAATCATCTTTTCGTCTCGACTAAACGTGACATTTTTTAAGACTGAAAATATTTTTAAACTAATCACGTTGACCGGTTTTCCGGTTGGAGAGGTTTTACTATCTTTGAAGAATAGCCAAGAAAAAGTTTTTTTTAATTATACTGCTCCTCAACAATGTCTGTTAAGGTCTATTCATACTTATGACAAAACGTCCTTTGGACAAAGTCCAAAGGACAAACCAAAACGTCCTTTGGACAAGCCAAAACGTCCTTTGGACTTTGTCCTTTGGACGAAGTATGAACGCTACTTAAAATTTGTCCTTTGGACAAAGTCCAAAGGACAAAATCCAAAGGGAAAAGTCCAAAGGGAAAAGTCCAAAGGGAAAAGTCCAAAGGACGTTTTGGCTTGTCCAAAGGACAAAGTCCAAAGGAAAAAGTCCTTTGGACTTTGTCCTTTGGACAAAATCCAAGGGGAAAAGTCCTTTGGACTTTGTCCTTTGGACAAAATCCAAAGGGAAAAGTCCAAAGGACAAAAGAAGTATGAATACGTTGTCCTTTGGACTTTTCCCTTTGGACTTTGTCCTTTGGACAAAGTCCAAAGGACTTTTGTCCTTTGGACTTTGTCCAAAGGACGTTTTGTCATAAGTATGAATAGACCTTTACAACAAGCAAAACGCAAATACACATGAATATAAAATGTTCTTTATCGTAAAACACTGACAGTCTAAAAATCGAGAAGGCCTAGAGTAATTTACCTTCACTCTTTTAAAACTTCCTTAAAAAAACTTTATTAAACTAACTTTATTGTTAAATTTGTTCACTGCGAAACTTGATGTAAACATTTTTTATCTTAGTTTTATTCTCTCAGGTAAAGAAAGTGACCCAAAACAAAAAAAAACATTTTTTATAATAGCAATATACTCATGATATTTTTAGCACTTTTAAAACAAAAAAACACCAATGTTTGTATGTTTTTAAAAGATAAAACAAATAAATATACATGTATATTATTTTATCAAATGTAAATTTTATAATTTTTTGCAACCAAATGCTTGATTTTCACGTAAGTGAGATTGAAGTCTTACAAGTGCATATGCAATTTTGATCCGCGCTGATTTTTTTGGTCGGAAAACTGTGTGAAAAAACAGATGCACCTAAAATTGCGGGTTCAATCAGCTGCGCGCTAGCGCACTTTTTTATAGTTAAAGTTGTAGTAGATGCAACTATGTATATGCAATCATAATTCTAAATAAGCTCATTTAAGGGGCGTAGCTCCGGTGCTCCGAACCTGTCTCCGCTTTAAATGGCCGCAGCTTGGAGCATGACTTTGGTGTGTAGGAACATCACGTTGTTACTCTGACACAATGAGCCAGATGCGTCGTAAAATACTCGTAACTGTGACTCTTTTTATATCTTAGCACACAATTAATCTAAACAAAATGAGTCAGAGTCACGATGATTTTATACTGATTGTGACTCTTTATGTCAGAGTAACGACGATCACTACTACACACGTATATTTATAACAGCGACTCATTCGTAATTATATTTTCTTGTCAAAAAAATCATCTTTTGGAATCCCGCTTTGCTTTAAATATACAGAAAAACAGGAAATAGCGTGATGACATTTAATTCATGAATCTATGTAACATAACAAATAATTTGTATAATTTATTTTGCATGAGCATGGCTTACGCGCAGCCGGTTAGACGTTCAATATAATGATTAAACTTAAAGGCTGTCTTGAAGCTGTCAAATCTAACAAGCAAATGTTTATATATTTTGGTTTTTAAAATTCGTCAACATATTATTACTTTAAAATAAGGAACGACCCTTTATTTTTTTGCTTTGTCTTACAAAGATAAGTCGATTTGCAATTAGGTTTTCTAATATAGTTAATCTTATTGATTTTATTTTTTTTTTCATTTACACCAATGATAAATATAATGCTAAAAAACAAGAACGAATTGCGGTTATTTCTGAAAAAATAAGCAAAATTAAAAATAATTATTATAAATTTAAACAAATACTAGGTCGGTCAACCAACAATTTTGAACGCACGTTTTAGATTTCAATCTTATATTTAAACGTGCGAGATTCAGGGGTAACCAACAAGCAATAGTAAAATTAGTCGTGAGAAAAGGGGAAAGTGCGAGATTACGAATTCATACTTTCTAAAATGTTATATTTAATGCCGAATTTTAGATTTTTTGAAATATTTGACTTATCATCATAGTATCAGTAGTTTTATGTATTTGACTTGCTTGATTTCATATTTTTGATTTTTTTGACTGTTAGATTTACAATTAGTGCATAAAAAACTTAAAACTTAGATTTAAAATAGTTAAATTTTTGTTCTTTTTTCAATACTTTACGGGTTGATAAGTTTTAGTTTTATTTTTTAATTTCAGTTATGTTATTTAGTTTTTTATGTAATAATAAAGTAGAAAAGAGAGGGCCCGAAAGGCTCTCGCCTTTTTGGTTTTGATCACAGGAAGAATTTTTAAAAAGTTATATTAAAGTCATACCGATGTAAAATATTATGTAAATTAGTTTTGTTGAGAATCCAGCTACATGCGCATATTAAATTAACTTTTGCAGAATTATTTTTTTCCTTGTTTCCTTAGCGACACTCAGGTTTATTTTTGCTAAGACAGGAAGTTTTGCTTCGTTTTTTGCAAATAGTTAATTTAGTTATATATTTTATTCTCTTTTTTTTCTTTAATTACTCCGGGTTTTTTAATACACACAATAAGTAAAGTATTAGTGTGTGGCATTTAGTAAAAAAGAAAACGGCGAAATTACCGCGTGGAAATTTCCTCTAAGAAATCATATGGATTATGTTATAAACTAAAGGGGCAGTAACAAAGACAATTCAACCGAAATTATTTTTTAGCAAGGTGTCATCAAGTCGATGTATGCAACTATATTTTAAATAAGCAACCATATTTTAATAAAAATATAAATTTAACCTGCACCTTGGTCTAAAATAGGTAAATTTGTAACAAAAAAACAGCACTTACACAGAATTTTTGAAGGATTAAAGGGTTCTTACTGAAAGCCACAAAAGCTTATTGCATATTTTGACATAAACAGCTATAAGTAGGGAACTACTGATGTCCTTACTCTTCAATTTCATGCTCCGGAGCTCCGGCTAATTAAAGCGTAAGGAGATCCGGAGCTTAGCTGCTTAAACAAGCGGTGTCAAGCTTATTTAGCCTTGATCTTTGTTTTAAGTTATTTTCTGCGTTTTTAAAGCTATTTTTATCGTTTGTGATAAGTTTTAAAAGAAGATTTAAAAAATTGATAAAATGGCATTTCATAAAATGAATAAGAAAACAGGGTGGTAGGGTAGTGCATTTAATTTCGGCACTTTTCCCAATTGGGCATTTTTGATTTTGGATTATATGTTTGGTAATCCTGGACGGAATACGACGTTTGATAGCTCAAATGAAAGCTAATTATATGTAGATGACTTTCGTGAACTTTTTATTTGTTATGCTATGATATTTTCATGTGAAATTGTGTGATTTATAAAAAATAAAATTGTTACTCGTTTTTAGAACATGGGCATTTCATGATTACGCAATAAATTGGTTTAAAAATTAAACTGTCCTGGTAAAATTTAGTCTATTTTCCGAATTTTTAGTCCCCGTGGTTCTACGTTGCGTCTGTAGTGAGCAATCGTTATAAAATAAAATAGTGTAATTTCGGCACACTATTGCTGTAGGTAAAAACGGGTTGAATTTAGTGGTCGGGTGTTAAATTGTAGTTGTAAATAGTTAAAAGACAACGTTAAAATGTGTAGGGGTCATAGCACTGCACTTAAACTCGATTAAGGGGGTCCTTCTAAAAAGTGCCAAAATTAAATGCACTTTTTTCCCAAATTTTGCTCATTTTGATACCATTTGGCATTTTAGCTGTAACTTTTTGCCAGTTACACGTTGAACAAAAAGTGGATACTTAAATTAAAGAAAACTGTCTGGAGATAATGATAGGCTTTTAAATTTTTGAAAATGATGATTTTTTGACTGAGAAACAATCGATTGTTTGTAAAGTGCCGAAATTAAATGCATACATTTAATTTCGGCAATTTTCCATTTTTTTAAAAACTAGTTTAATTAAGTAAAAAAACTACTTTCGTACAGTGAAACTATTGTGACGCAACGCAGTATCGTAAAAGCTTCAAAATGAGCTATCAAACATGAAAATCGGGCCATACAGTGAAAAGTTACATCGGAAAAACAAAAAAGTGCCGAAATTAAATGCACTACCCTATTTTAGAACTCCGGGAATTGCTTCGAAGCTCCGGGATCACTGAGAAGCTTTGAAAAGTGGAGTGAAAAAACCTTTTCTACTTTAGAACTCTGAGTTCGAAGCTCCGGGAAACGTCGTTACTGGTGTAGTTAATCCTAAGCTATGACTTAAAAGAAACAAATTTAAGTCTTATTATAGAGCTCTACATGCAACCAAGTTTGTGGCAGCAAGAATAGATAGATTTAGATTGTATGTATTTTTTGTTTCAAAAGTATTGCAGAACCATAATGTGGTTTTTTTTAATTACAATGTGTATTTTATCAAACATTATATAAATAAATCTTTTTTTTACCCACGTTATGTATTAGATTTGTGAATAAAATCATTCTATTCCATTTTATTCTATTCTAATATATAACATATGGCTGGCTCTACACTAAATTTCTGAACAAATTTTTGCTAGAAAAGTCGCACATACCCAACTTTTCTTTTTTATAGTGTAAATACAATTTGAGGGTGAAAAAGCAGCACTGAGTGTAAAAAATGAAGCAGTTTTTACTGCTTAAAAAACTAACACTGCCTTAAAAATCGCTGTGTGGAAAGACTAACTAATGTAGCAGAAAATAGTGACTACTTGCTAGAAAAGTTATACAATGTTGAGCATCTGCAACTTTTCCAGCGAAATTTTGAACGAAAACTTTGTGTACAGTCAGAAATTCTCAAGTGTTATATATTTTTCTAATAGTAACGGCTAAGCATAATGTGTTTACACTAGTATGGTGCGCAATTCACATTTTAACCGAAAAATACAACATCAATCATATTAAGTATATCGCAATTAAAACTTCATCATTGCAAGTGCTAATTAAAACTAAATAAATATACCAAAAATAAAGTAATAAAACAAAAATGGACTGTTTACGTTAAATATGTATAGACAGTGACATTAAAGCTAGTGTTGTTTACAGAGCTCAGGAGCACCGCTTAGAGTTTAGACCACGATCCTATTTTTTGAGGAATAATTAACGAAATGTATACTTTGTGACGACCCAAAGTAGAAGCGAAAATAACCAGGTGCTGAAAAATTTAGACAGCCAAATTTATTGAAAATTTGGCCGATACAGGAATTGAACCCGTAACCTCCAAAGTCGACTCTGGCGTGCTATCCATTACACCATAGGCCGGACAATGAAAGGGGAAAGATAATCGCCTTTTATTAACGCTTGCACTTTGAGTTTTCACGGAGGGGACACAATGTGTCACACCTTCCCACCAAGAGAAGAGCTGCTCTCAGCCTCTTCAATTCAATCCGCACACCTCCACCAGCCCCAACAAGCCCGTCTATTTTCCGTAGAACGGGGGGGTACACTGGTATACATACCCGGAGGTGTGTTTCGGCCACCAAATATGTGACGACCCAAAGTAGAAGCGAAAATAACCAGGTGCTGAAAAATTTAGACAGCCAAATTTATTGAAAATTTGGCCGATACAGGAATTGAACCCGTAACCTCCAAAGTCGACTCTGGCGTGCTATCCATTACACCATAGGCCGGACAATGAAAGGGGAAAGATAATCGCCTTTTATTAACGCTTGCATTTTGAGTTTTCACGGAGGGGACACAATGTGTCACAACTTCCTAATTTCCAAAAAATTTTTTAATCTATAAAAATGTTGCACTGAACTCAATATTAAACGTGTATATACTCTCTTAATTTTGTTTGCAAAAAGGCATGTACAAATAAAACAGTGTTGGTAAAAATTACAATGTTGTTTGTAAACTTTTAAGAAAAACACTATTGTTTATAAAGCCTCTTTTTCTCATATACTCCAGTTGTCGATATGGCCTAGTGGTTAGAGTCTCGGACTTGCATGCAAAGGTCTAAGGTTCAATTCCTTCCGCAGGCAATTTTTTTAATTTTTCCAAAGCAGTTTGTAAAATTTACAAACAAGTTTCTTGTCCCATTAGGAAGTCACGTTTTTGTAAAATATGCAAATGTTTTAGTGAAAAAAGTGCAAACAAGGTTAAGAGAGTAGCGCATACAACATCGCTTACTCTGCATAAAATACCTTAATTAATGTAAACATTTTAACATAAAAAAAGCGATAAAAAGATGGTAGTTAAAAAGACCCTAAGCTTTTTCAGATGAAAAAATTTTTGTAACTAATATCTACAATAAAAACTAAATGCAGGATATAATAAACTAAATAATATAATTCACTAAGAAAATTAATTGTCCTTTTCAATTAGACTCCTGCATTTTAGTTTTATAAAAAAAATCAAAATGCAGCATTTTTTGACAAAAATAACCCGCATATATTGATTTCTGTAGCCATCTTTCTATGCAAATCTTATTTCCGCGTTTTAAAACAAACAATTTCTAACAAAAAGCCACGTACACAATTAATGTAATTCATTTTTAGAGCCCCAGTGTAATATTTGAGGGTAAAAACATTCTTAACAATAAAAATGAAGGCCAAATTTTAATCAGAATTTTATATACACGGTTTTGTTTGTTTGCTTGTTTGTTTGACTATGACACCATGTTTCAGAAAATGAGAATGTGATACCGGATCAGTTCAAGCGCACAGATCTGGCCAAGTGGACTTTGAACGAGCTGATCGCATGGATATTCACTATAGCTCGCAACTATTCCATACCTATCGAGGACATAGACACCTTTAAGTTCCTACCGCCAGGCGGAATAAGCGAATTAATACGCTTGAAAAGGGTGGATTTCGAACAAAAGGTGGGTATTGAACGCTAATCAACAAAAGCCACGTAAGGAATAATTTGTATACGGTTTGGTTGAAAAGTGCGTTCACAACTATGGAAACACCTTAATTTTTTGTTAGAAAATCCCGCAAAAACTGCTGAACGTACTATCAAAAATATATAATAAAGGAAAAATGAGACAGTTAAAACAAACTGCTTGAAAAATAAGTCCCATTTAAATGGGATCCCATTTAAACGGGATCTCATTTGAAACTTATTTAAATAGGATTCCATTTATATAAGATCATATTTACATAGGTTCTATATAAATGGGATCCCATTTAAATAAGTCCCATTTAAATGGGACCTGGGGCCTATTTCATAAAGACGTTTGTAAAATTCCATTTTACAAATCTCCGCCTATTTTTTGTAAATTACATGATAGAGGATATACAACGCGGCGAATATTGATCGGTCAGCGGAGATGAAATAACGTGGTTCCGACCAATCAGCGCAAAGCAGTGCCAACAGATGCTCCCCCTGATTTACAATTCGAAAAACCTTTATCGTGTATTTTACAAAATATAGGAGGAGATTTGTAACATGAGAATTTAAAAAGGTTTTTATAAAACGGGCCCCAAGTCCCATTTATATGGGATCCCATTTAAATGGGACTTATTTAAATGCGGGATCCCATTTAAATGGGACTTTTGTTTTCAAGCAGTTTGTTCTAAGTGTCCCATTTTTTTTTATTATATATTTTTGGTATTATTACTGAAATAAACATCATGCTGGACGACCAATCAGCTGCGTGCCAACCACGCTTACGCAAATTATTTCTTACGTGATTTTTTCGATTGCAATTTAATAAAATAGATAATGAAAACAACCAGTGAAAGGTAAAAACAACTGAACAAGTAAAGAAGATCAATGAAAATAAACTAAAGGTAAACCCAACGTGGCTGTAACAGTTGTTCGTTGGACTAAAAGATGCCCCCATTAAGTAACCACTTAAATCATGAGAATCTGACGTCACTTTATCAAACAAATACTCTGTATTAAATCGATTGGCTGATAAAGTGACGTCAGATTCTCGTGATTTATATGGTTACTTAATGGGGCATTTTTTAATCCCATGAACAACTGTTGCAGCCACTTTGGGTTTACCTTTAATCAATTAAAAATTTGCATATCTAAAAAAATATCTCACACTTTTGTCGCTATCTGAAAAATAAAACTTCCATAAAATTACAATAGTAACGAATGATAACACTGCGTTACACAATAACAGTATTGATAGTTTTCAAAGTGTTAATTAGTGCAAAACAAACGTTTTATTCTTTCGTCAAAATTAAAATCTGGTTATACAATTGTTACTTTTAACGGTTTCAAATTGAACAAAATTAGAATATGGTGATTATTTCAAAGAAAGGAATAAAATTTGAAACTTTTTAGGGGGGCTTTAGTATTAATTACACTTGTCGCCAAAAAACAGTTGTATTTTCTAGTCAAATTTTGTTATTAGTATAATGTATTCCTTTTTTCTGCCATGATATTGTTTTTTTTTATTTTAATTGATATTAAAAGTCGTAATAGCAAAGATTTAAACATGCTTTTAGGCACACTTTTGGCTTTAAAGTGCTGAAAACATGTTTAAATCTTTGCTATTATGATTTTTAATATCAATTAAAAATAAAAAAAATATCATGGCAGAAAAAAGATTACGTATCTAATAACAAAATTTGACTGCAACTGTTTTTTGGCGACAAGTTGTAATTAATACTAAAGCCCCCCTGAAAAGTTTCAAATTTTTATTCCTTTCTTTGAAATAATCACCATATTCTAATTTTGTTCAATTTGAAACGCTTAAAAGTAACAATTGTATAACCAGATTTTAATTTTGAACAAAAGAATAAAACGTTTGTTTTGCGCTAATTAACACTTTGAAAACTATCAATACTGTTATTGTGTAACGCAGTGTTATCATTCGTTACTATAGTAATTTTATGGAAGTTTTATTTTTCAGATAGCGAGCAAAAGTGTGAGATATTTTTTAGATATGCAAATTTTTAATTGATAAAGGTAAACCCAAAGTCGGCTGAGAACAGTCGTCATGGGATTAAAAAATGCCCCATTAAGTAACCATATCAAATCACGAGGATCTGACGTCACTTTATCAGCCAATGCGAATTTAGATCAGAGTATTTTTGTTTGATAAAGTGACGTCAGATTCTCATGAATTAAGTGGTTATTAATGGGGGCATCTTTTAGTTGAACAACGAACAACTGTTACAGCCACGTTGGTTTTACCTTTAGTTTTATTTTCATTGATCTTCTTTACCTTGTTCAGTTGTTTTTATCTTTCACTGGTTGTTTCATTTATCTATTTTATTAAATTGCAATCGAAAAAATCACGTAATAAAGGCAATTTGCGTAAGCGGGGGCACGCAGCTGATTGGTAGTCTCAGCATGATGTTTATTTCAGTAATAATACCAAAAATATATAATAAAAAAAAATGGGACACTTAGAACAAACTGCTTGAAAACAAAAGTCCCATTTAAATGGGATCCCGCATTTAAATAAGTCCCATTTAAATGGGATCCCATATAAATGGGACTTGGGGCCCGTTTTATAAAAACCTTTTTAAATTCTCATGTTACAAATCTCCTCCTATATTTTGTAAAATACACGATAAAGGTTTTTCGAATTGTAAATCAGGGGGAGCATCTGTTGGCACTGCTTTGCGCTGATTGGTCGGAACCACGTTATTTCATCTCCGCTGACCGATCAATATTCGCCGCGTTGTATATCCTCTATCATGTAATTTACAAAAAATAGGCGGAGATTTGTAAAATGGAATTTTACAAACGTCTTTATGAAATAGGCCCCAGGTCCCATTTAAATGGGACTTATT
Organism: Microlaimidae sp. YZB2_3; assembly: GCA_030248175.1. Lineage (NCBI taxonomy): Eukaryota > Metazoa > Nematoda > Chromadorea > Desmodorida > Microlaimidae > Microlaimidae sp. YZB2_3. The sequence continues at coordinate 9,711 of JASAMX010002211.1, read as the reverse complement.
TAAATGGGATCCCATTTATATAGAACCTATGTAAATATGATCTTATATAAATGGAATCCTATTTAAATAAGTTTCAAATGAGATCCCGTTTAAATGGGATCCCATTTAAATGGGACTTGTTTTTTCAAGCAGTTTGTTTTAACTGTCTCATTTTTCCTTTATTATATATTTTTGATAGTACGTTCAGCAGTTTTTGCGGGATTTTCTAACAAAAAATTAAGGTGTTTCCATAGTTGTGAACGCACTTTTCAACCAAACCGTATACAAATTATTCCTTACGTGGCTTTTGTTGATTAGCGTTCAATACCCACCTTTTGTTCGAAATCCACCCTTTTCAAGCGTATTAATTCGCTTATTCCGCCTGGCGGTAGGAACTTAAAGGTGTCTATGTCCTCGATAGGTATGGAATAGTTGCGAGCTATAGTGAATATCCATGCGATCAGCTCGTTCAAAGTCCACTTGGCCAGATCTGTGCGCTTGAACTGATCCGGTATCACATTCTCATTTTCTGAAACATGGTGTCATAGTCAAACAAACAAGCAAACAAACAAAACCGTGTATATAAAATTCTGATTAAAATTTGGCCTTCATTTTTTATTGTTCAGAATGTTTTTACCCTCAAATATTACACTGGGGCTCTAAAAATGAATTACATTAATTGTGTACGTGGCTTTTTGTTAGAAATTGTTTGTTTTTCAAACGCGGAAATAAGATTTGCATAGAAAGATGGCTACAGAAATCAATATATGCAGGTTATTTTTGTCAAAAAATGCTGCATTTTGATTTTTTTTATAAAACTAAAATGCGGGAGTCTAATTGAAAAGGACAATTAATTTTCTTAGTGAATTATATTATTTAGTTTATTATATCCTGCATTTAGTTTTTATTGTAGATATTAGTTACAAAAATTTTTTCATCTGAAAAAGCTTAGGGTCTTTTTAACTACCATCTTTTTATCGCTTTTTTTATGTTAAAAAAATGTTTACATTAATTAAGGTATTTTATGCAGAGTAAGCGATGTTGTATGCGGCTTTCGCTTTGGCGGAGAACTGTGTTTGTTTTGAGGGAATGATGTTGGGGGGGGGGGGGAGAGGGCTTTAAGTGTTTTTGAAAGTTTACAAACAACATTGTTAGTTTTTGCCCAACCTGTTTTCATTTGTTGCGTGCTTTTTGCAAACGAAATTAGCTATATACACGTTTAATATTCGAATTCAGTGCAACACTTTTATAATATCAAAAAAAGAAATTTTTTGTAAATTAGGGGAAATTGTGACACATTGTGTCCCCTCCGTGAAAACTCAAAATGCAAGCGTTAATAAAAGGCGATTCTACACCTTTCCCTTTTATCTCGGCTTATGGTGTATGGAAAGCACACCAGAGGACTTTTGAGGTTAATAGTTTTATTCCTGTATCGGCCAAATTTTTCAATAAATTTGGCTGTCTATATTTTTCAGCACCTGGTTATTTTTGCTTCTACTTTGGTTCGTCACACATTTGGTGGCGGAAACACACCTCTGGATATGTATACCAGTGTACCCCCGTTTTACGGAAGAGTAGAAGGGCTTGTTGGGGCTGGTGGAGGTGTGCGGAGATTGAATTGAAGAGGCCGAGAGCAGCTCTTCCTTGGTGGGAAGGTGTGACACATTGTGTCCCCCTCCGTGAAAACTCAAAGTGCAAGCGTTAATAAAAGGCGATTATCTTTCCCCTTTCATTGTCCGGCCTATGGTGTAATGGTAATATGCCAGCAGTCGACTTTGGAGGTTACGGGTTCAATTCCTGTATCGGCCAAATTTTCAATAAATTTGGCTGTCTCAAATTTTTCAGCACCTGGTTATTTTTCGCTTCTACTTTGGGTCGTCACAAAGTATACATTTCGTTAATTATTCCTCAAAAAAATAGGATCGTAGGTTATACTTTTAGTGGTGCTCCTGAGGACTCTGTAAACAACACTATCTTTAATGTCACTGTCTATACATATTTAACGTAAACATTCCATTTTTGTTTTATTACTTTATTTTTGGTATATTTATTTAGTTTTAATTAGCACTTGCAATGATGAAGTTCTAATTGCGATATTATGATATGATTGATGTTGTATTTTTCGGTTAAAATGTGAATTGCGACTCATACTAGTGTAAACACATTATGCTTAGCCGTTACTATTTGGGAATAAAAATATATAACACTTGAGAATTTCTGCACTCGTACACAAAGTTTTCGTTCAAAATTTCGCTGGAAAATGTTGCAGATGCTCACATTGATAACTTTGTGAGCAAGTAGTCACTATTTTCGCTTAGCATATTCGAGAATGAAATTCAGGTGAGGGGGCAATTTAGCATCTACGTGCAAAAAATCACCTCCAAATATTCACCATAGGAAAAAATTTTTGGGGGACCCCAAAAAAAAAACAAAAAAAAGTTAAGCAAATTAAGCTTATTAGTATGAAATTCAGGTATGTTTAGCAAAAGTTTTTAGGTTTTTAATATCAAAAAAAATATGTGTAATATTTTAGTTATGTAAAATGTTTAGATTTTTAATTGGCTAAAAAACTATTAAAGGTTTTGTTGATTTCGATGACGCCATCAACAACGGTTAACCGCGCAGTGACTTAACCCATTTAATATAAGAGAAAGAGCGCTCCGCGCTCTTCCCTGATGTTTTGTTTAAGAATTTTATGCAATGGTTGATCTGACGCTTTCAGACGCCTTTACGTTTAATTATTTTAATGTGAAGAAATAATCGCAATTTACTTTTGTTTATTGCATTATTTTTATAATTGTTTAAATAAAATAATTTAAAAAATAAAATCGAATATTAATACAAAAGCAAGAATACATGAAAATTAATTTCATGTATTCTTGACAAAAGCAGTATTTTAATAAAACTATTTAAAAATAATAAAAATTGTTCTAAAAATACGTTTAGAAAAGTCAAAAATATATGAATATTAAAGAAGCTTGTAATGGCACATGTAAGAAGCGGAGTTTTGGAGCACTGACCGCTTTACTGGCCGGAGCTTCGGAGTACGATATTGGACGGTGGAAATTTTCCTAGGCTTTGTTTTTTCTTGAGTTTTTTCACAAACGTCGTATGTAAATTTTTTTGAGACCCGCGGTCAGCTGTTGAGTTCTCGAACAGATCAAAATATAGGAGGACAAAATTTAAGAAAAGTTTGCCAATCCGTTGGACTTCAAACAGACAGAGCCGAAAAAGCCTGAAGCCGTAATTGGAAATTTAGAGCCGAAAGTAAAAATCACAAAAACATATATTTAATTTAAAACCTAATTCCAAACCTTTTTATATTTTGGGCATTGAAATTCTTAATTAGGGATCTAAAAAATTCGGACCACATAAATTAGTGGGAAAAAAAAGGAAAAATATATTTTATTGTGTTTTTTTAGCAGCTTTTAAGATTTGTTTTTTATTATTATTTAAGTAGTATAGCATTTTAATATGTAATAATGTTTACTAAATTATAAAAGAAAACAAAATACAAAACTTGTTGAAAAAATAAAAAATAAGCAGTTCTCATTCTTTCTAGTACTAAATATTTTTTTGGTACTAAACTAATGGTGTTCAACTAATTGTTCACAAATAATGAATTTGGAAAATTTCACCTGAATAAACACAGTAGCAGAATGCTTGAGCATTGCGTATAAAACCAAATCTAATGGGCTGTTTTAAAACACTATGTATTTTTCAATCGGTTTTTAAGAAAAAATTAGCCTATAATAATATTAGCTGAATAATAAAGTGCAAAAAACTATTAACTCGCTACAAAAATAATATTAGGAAAAATCAAGGTACTTAAAATTAAAAACCAGTTACAATTAAAACTTAAAGAAAATTAAAAAAGAAAAGTAGAGGTATGCTAGAGGCGTTTTTATAATTCATGTAATAAGTCAGCAAAATAATTTCTATCAACACAGCGAGCGACTATATTTTTGATATTTCTATAAGAATGCCAAGCTTACACGCGATGGGCACCAGAAAAGGGACCCAACTTTTTAAATTGGGCCTAGACACCGCTAAAAGTTGTCACGCATTCTCAGCACGTAAAATATTCGGCTCAATACATAACATTCATACTCCTGCCTACGGTCATCCCGGGTTATTGAAACTAGTAGAGTAAACAGTCGGTACTCTGGCAATGTAAAAAGCAGTTTATACACAAAAAGACATTCTGCGAGGGACTCAAGAGTTTCTGCACATCATTTCTAGTATGCAAATTAGTCAGTTGATGATTTAATGAAGCAAATCCGGCCGATAATTTGCGTGCTAAAAAGATATATGTAGACAGAAAGCCGCTGTTTCTCGATTAAACAGGTAGCATGTTTTTTCTACAGTGTTAATTCAACTTGTTTAAAATGGAGGTGATGTGCAGTTAGAAAACGAGCAAAGTAAATAACTTGCGTTTCAGTAGGAGGAAAAACGGCAGTATATAACATTACAATATTTACATTATAAAATTACAATATAACACATAAACAAAACATAATTGAAAACTCAAGTATACTGATAAAAATATCGTCGTTACTCACAATGAGTCACAATCATTATAAAATCAACGTGACTCTGACTCATTTTGTTTAGATTATTTGTGGTTACAGATATAAAACGAGTAACAGTTATGAGCATTTTATGACGCTTCTGACTTATACTGTCAGAGTACCGACGCGTCGGTACTACTGCAAAATGAGCCACTGTCATTATAAAGTACACGTGACTGTGACTCATTCTGTAGTTAATAGGGTCCTGTTTTAAATTTAAAATGAGTCACAGCCACACTAATTTTGTACAAACTGTGGTTTATTTTGCCATAGTAACTACGAATCATCCTCGAGAATTTTGCTCATTTGCTCATTTTGCTATTGAGTACAGGGTTTTTAAGGCCGCAGGGAAAGTACTTGGGCCTGTCAAATTTTTTTTAACTTGGAGCCATGAACAATGAAAACTTGGAGCCCTTAAAAAATTGGTTTGGCTGAGATTTAAACTCCGCTTAGGTAAGGGTTTAGTGATTTTACTTTCGGCTTCAAGCTCCTAAATTACGGATCCAAGTTTCTAAATTACGGATCCAAGTTCCTAAATTCAAGTTCCTAAATTACGGATCCAAGGTTCAGTTCCAAGTTCTCTCCGCTCCATCGATCCTAAATCAACTATTGTCGTTTTAAAGTTTATTAAATAAAATTTTTAGAATTATATTTTGTTGTTATCCTAGAAAGTAGTAAATTTCTTGAGATAAAAACGAACATGTTTAGACTTCAAAAAATAAAATCAAACTGGTTTAGTAAGTATTATTAATTTAATATACTTGAAAAATACTGTTATACTTAAAAAAACGATTAAAAACTTAAAAATTTATTATTAATTAACTTTCAAATGACTTTCAAAAACCTAAAACTTAGGTAAAGCCAAGCCAAGCCAAGACTTCCATCTATTTAAAAAAATTCAGGAAAAAACGTTTTTTAATTGTGTCTCAAATACTGGTTTCTCATTATACCGTTTCCTCGATTAACAAAAAATCGAAATAGGCCTTCCGTATAATATATTTTCTGGGTGTGAACTATGACTGTAGACCATTGGAACCCGACCATTAGAACCCGTATCACAACTTACTATAATCTATAAAAAAATATGCGATCCGGCGAAACACTTTTAACGAAAATATCTCGCTAAAAAGGAGTGTTTTTATACCCAAGTTATCATACCAGGCAAAAACACAAAATCATAGTTTTTAATCTAAAGTATATAAATTCTTGATAAAGCCATTTCGGCCAAAAAACCTGGTCGTGAAAATACAAAAAAACACACTTTTTGTTCAGTTAAAAAAATCCCTGTGGTAACCATAAGTTTTTTTCTACACTATGTAAAATTGGTTCAGTAAATTTTTTATGCAAAAATTTTTTTATGGGTATCGATTGCATTTTATATACATGATCAGTATTAGTTAACATACAAACAATATAACCTAACTTGAGGCCTAAGCCTAAATTTCGAGCCAGCCTAAGCCCAAATTTTTTGAATCCTAATGTTTTGGAGCATAAAAACTTTATAAAGTGTTTCGAAATTTTTAGCGGGTTAAAAATAATGCAAGTTTAATAAAACTTTCTAAACCAATAAAAATAAATAGTCCATATTATAAGGCCGTTTTTATATAACTAAAAATTAGTTGTGAGCTTAAAAATCTTTTGAAATGGCCTGAAATAGAGTTATTTAGTAATTTAATAAATAAAAATAGGATATCTTTAAACACTACAAAAAAGTATTGTAAAATGTGTTCTTGCTTTAAAATAAGCTTCGCGTTCAGATTATAAAAAAAAATTTTATTGGTTTTAAAGCAAAAAAAAAAAAAACAATTCAATTTTATGAAATATATTGTTAGATTGTTTTAAGAATGTAATTGCTTTACGATCTCTAAATTAATTAATCTTCAAGTCAGTGATTTTCCCTTGAAGCTCTGAAATCCAGAGCTCCGTAAACCTAAGAGCGGTACTGCGCTCTTCAGTTTCGCGGAGCTCCGGAACTGCGCTCTTCGGCGCTCCGAATCTACTCCTAAACCTTCAGAGGTTTAAAGTTCCAGGTGATTGTTCTATTTTTCTATTAGATTTATAAATAATTAAAAAAGTATATAGATTAATTGGCTTAAATTCAGCCAGCCTCAATTTCGGCCACTGACTATTGTACTCCCAATACTCAGAATTATGTGAATCGACAATAAATACATCAGAATCAGTGCATTACAATCTGTCTAGCCATACACAGTACATTACAGAACTTTGCGCATTGCGAAAATCACAACCGGGGGCCAGTTACTCTAATGCCATAGATTATTTCGTGACTTTTTTAATATTATTTTTTTAACTCACTTAAAACAAAATAGTACTAAAACTAGGATAGGTTAACTTTATATATATTTCAAGCTTAAATCAGTTTGAAATCGCTATTCACAGGGCAGATCTCCAGAATTGCCAAGCTCCGAAGCTTCCTCAGTTTAACAGGACCGGAGCTGCGGAGCATGACTTTAGAAGATCCAAATTATCATTACGTGCACCCTTGTTTTTTTCGTTTCCAGCATAGTTTTCCATTTATTTTTAGCCAAAACCCATGTATTTTAATTTTGTTTATTTTAAACTGACTTATCAAGAATATTTTTTCGAAAAATCTTGAATTAGAGCGCTATAGGTAAATTTATGTCTTGCATACTGAAGTTCTTTGGATCTTTGGATCCCGACTGAGAAACGCTACATTGTGGTAATATTGATTGATTATTAATATTGTAGTGTATATTGTGACGACCCATAACTGGAGGCAAGATAAGATAACGTTTTTTTGGAGAGAAAGAAAAAATACCCGTACCTGAATTGAAACCCAGGTCTCCTTTCTTGAATTACAGGTCTGTTCATCTCAGTCCGGCGCGCTACCACTGCACCATACGGGCTGGTTTTTGAATTAATTTACAGCGCCTGTTATACTCGCCAGTAGTTGTGAGTCATCACTTCAAGAAGGGACGTTCGACATCACAATATTGTAGTATTCGGTTGCGCAGTTAGTGCCGAGTAATATCGGCCTTGCGTACCCTGCTTATGCGAAATAAATAAATTAAAAAAACATTAACGTTTTTAATTTCCATGGTAGGCATATATTATTCTTCGCTTTTTATGAATTTGCATAATTTCTACTGTATATTTGAATGCGGGCTTTAACGATTATTTTAACGGCTTTAGTTTTGATTTAAAAACCATTATAATTTGTTCGCCCGCTGAAATTAAAATACTGTCGTTTTGACTAGTGATAAAAGTAGTACTAGGACTAGTTAGTGTTAACTAGTACTAGGCTAAATAACCAAACTAGTACTAGACTAGGAATAGATAATTTTGATTTTCGCCGGACTAGACAAGACTAGATAATTTTAATGGACTAGATAACTAACTAGTCTAGTCCAATTAATATGCAAATTTTTGAAATAAATCACTAATATACATAATTGATTAGAGTTGCATTATTGTCTTGCCAAACTAAAGTATACTTTTGTCTTTTTCACAAAAGATTGATAACTGTAATAAAATTTTTAAAGTATATGAACTGGTCACAAATATCTTACAAGGTTTATGCATCGTTTTAAAAGTTTTTTTAATTTTTAGTGTCAGTGTGTAGCGTAACTTGGCATTTTTAGTGTGTAGCTTGAAATCTTGACTGTCAATTAAAGTTTTAAATGTAGCCTTGTTAATTAATGATTCTTTTAGATTCTCATATTTGTTCTCATATTAGATTCTTGTTTGATCACTCATTTAGGAATGCATCAGAACATCACTAAAACAATTTTTTTTGCTAAATCAAAAGACCGTACTCTCTTGATGAATGAAAACACCTTATTTTAAGCTTGGTTAGTAGATTATGGTGGGGTACGAACGGAGTTGGTGTACAATTTATAAATCAAATAATCACTATTTTAGCTTTAATAATATTAGTCAACTAATATTTAAATTCTATTATTTAAAAGGTTATTAAACAACTTTTCATTTTATATTTATATTCATTTTTGGCTTGAAAGTTCGGTTCAGAGTAAATCTTTTTGTCTTTGACCTTGATGATTTTTTTGAAAACCTTTTTCTTACCCCTAATTGCACACAAAAACTTTTTCGTTAAAATATTTTTAGTGGTTCCGGAGATTTAACCCTTCAAAAACATTTTTTCGGTGATCTTGTACTTAAAAGATTGCTTTATGAGTATAAAAATTTAAATGACAAATGATACATTTAAAGAACACGGAAGCTTTTTTTCATTTGATATCTTGATTGTTAAGATTACTCCAGCATTTATTGAAATATAGTGTTTGCTCTTTGCCGTACAAAAACCTGCAATTTTTTGACCAAAAAGACGAAGTGTAAAGAAAAATTTCGGTCAAATTTAATTCCTATTTTCGGCCAAACATTTTACATCAAAAATTATCCTGTGAGCAAAAAAAGGGTCCATTATACATCATTTTCTTTATTATATCATTGAAATGACCTAATAAAGTATTGGCGACAACTTTTTTATACATATCATTTTTCAAAGATATCAAAACGAAAAATAATAACACTTCAAAAACGAAAAGTTTAAACAAATTCTATTTTCATTACTATAACATTAAAAACCGCGAACAAATTTTATCATTTTTATACATAAAATGCTTGTTTTAGAGCTTAGAGGGCTTTTAAAATAATATTTGGTTCTGTATTAATTCCAAGTATATATCTTGAGTTAATGATAAAAAACTGTAACGCGTTAAGTAAAAAATATAAATATTGTGACAATGATAAAAAATTATTATTTTTGAGACACAAAATATCAAAACAGACATATTTTAAAAATACCGAAACTAAAATCTTATAATTGTAATGTTTAACTGGGGAAAAAAACCAAACTGGATTAATTGGTACTGGAACACACTGAAAATTTATCTAATTTCAAAAACCTACCGATTCGACCACGCTACTCGCTCACAATTCTTAAATTTGCTTAAGTTTGCCGCCACATAAAATTTCTACACTTCGTGTTGTCGGCGAAAAAAGGGAAATACCCCAGTAACTACTGCAAAAGATTTTAAATACCATTATAAAAATAATTTGTTTATACGATAACTAATTCCACATCAAAGCCGTAGTTTCCTACAGTCTGATGCAATACAAAATTAAAAAAACCATATTTACAACATCTTTAACAAACGTG
>JASAMX010002206.1:0-21356 GCA_030248175.1 Microlaimidae sp. YZB2_3 | reverse complement strand
TTAATACTGCAACAATTTTAGGAAATGTGTTATCATGCTTCAGTTAGCAATAACCGTGGTTTTATTATAGGGTAATATTATGGAGAAGAAATACATGCGGGATATGTGTCAATGGAGCAAATGGAATATCAATTGTGACATGGTGGTTGATCAAATGAAGAAGATCAAATCTGTGCTGTGGTTTATCTCTAAATAGAAAACCAAAAAATTAAATTGTTTGATATGAAGCCCATTTTAAAGGATTTTAATGTGTTTTGATATTGATGTCAAACGGTCAAAATGAAAGAAATTTCAAATGAACAAAACTCAACTATTCAGTGAGGATTTCTTTACAATTTGGACAAACAACCAACCGAAAATTACTCTCGTGATTTTTAAATCGCTTTACTTTAAACTAAATTCAAAATGATTATTTGTAAAGGATTGCTGTAAGTATGATTTTTTTAAATTTAAATTTTATCAGACTACATAAAAATAGACAGTGCTTTGTAATTAATTCAAAAGCTAAACAAATCATTATCGACACGGTAGAAATTCGTTTTAGTGGACAGCTGCCCAAACCAATTATAAATTTCCATGCTCACATAATATCTACTCCTGAACTATCTTTACTGTCTCTAAACATACGCCCGGAGAAAAAAATCGTGCCTTTTTCTGCTTTATTCTTAAAGCATTTTTCAATTCTAGTGAATATAATTAAAATGCTATAAGTTTTAAAAAGATAGTCAAATAACGTTCCACATTTATTTATTAAATTAGTTTTTATTTTCGCTGTGATCTTACCGTCTTTCACCTTGCAGTAGGGTTGATTTGGCATTTTAAAACAGAAACCGTATCGTTTTCCTTTGGGCCAAATTTTAGGTGCCAGGTTTTTCATAAAGTCTTTGGCCAGTAATAACCCCGTGGTAGTGTTGAAGATATTTAACGTATCAAACCATTGGTCTAAATCAACATTTTTCTTAAAAAACAAACGAATATAATACAATTTTTTTACATAGAAACACATAATTTCCAAATTCTCACTCAGTAAGCATTATTTTTACACTATTTTTTTAAAACAAGCAAACAACACTGGATATTTTTCGCAATATACTTGCGTAAAACCTTGACAAACCAGTACTTTTAAAAGTGGATAATTTAATAAGGGAAAAAATTATTTAATATTACACCGTATTAAAGAAAAATATGCAACTCCCTACTAGGGTACGGGGTCGATAGAGCCGAAGAAACTTAGAATCTAGCAATTTTTGACCATCTCAAGGTTCAAATTTATTCTTCTATTTTGTTTTAGCTTGATTTCAAGGTTTTTGCTTAGGCTTGCTCAGGATGCATGCGTTAACGTCGACTGGGGTGTCAAAATCGGCCTTAAAATTGCTCGGCTCCAAATTCCTACAGCTCCAAAGACTCTGAATCGCTACCAAAAGGGATTTGCGATTTGCTGCCATTGTTTTAGGGCAGCCATTAAAATGGCAAAACAACTGCCATTGTTGGGACAAGTCTCATGTCCTAAAAAATGACAGTATTTGTGGGCATAATATGGCAGTTGGAGAACCAATTAAATACAGTTAACCAAAACAATAGGGGTAGTAATTGGAATTTTTACTAAACTAATACTGCACCTTAGTTTAATATGATTTGAAATTTTTACATTGTTTAGGCTATTTTGTTTGCAGCCTACGTTTTTAATATTTAAATTTTGTGTGTTGCCGCGGTTTTTCATCAGTAAATTTTTTCACCTAAGCAAATAGAATGACTTTGGGTAATGCTTTAAGTATGAAGCCGCTAAAATTATTGGCAAGATTTATTATTATTGTTATTATTATTATTATTATTATTATTATTATTATTATTATTATTATTATTATTATTATTATTATTATTATTATTATTATTATTATTATTATTATTATTATTATTATTATTATTTTTATTATTATTATTATTATTATTATTATTATTACCACTATTATCATTATTATTATTATTATTATTATTATTATTATTGAACGGCCAGAGTTATTATTATTATTATCATCAGCTATTATCATTATTATTATTGTTATTGGCCATTATGATTATTATTATTATTATTATTATTATTATGATGATCGGCCAGAGTTATATTATTATTATTATTATTATTATTATTATTATTATAGCGTATTATTATTATTATTATTATTATTATTATTATTATTATTATTATTATTTATTATCACTATTATCATTATTATTATTATTATTATATTATTATTATGATTCCATTATTATTATTATTATTATTATTATATTATTATTATTATTATTATTATGATTATTATTATTATTATTATTATTATTATTATTATTATTATTATTATTATTATTATTATTATTACCGGTAGTGATATTCCTACCCTCCAATATCACGCTCCCAAGCTCTGGCCATTTAAAGCGGAGAAAGCTCCGGAGCTCCGCCATTTAAATAAGCGATTTTAAACTTATTTAAGCTTTATTACTATTTTATATATAAAAAATAAATGAAAGACACACAATTTGCATAGTTGCTGCAGGACCGAGGGTCCGCAATTTTGTTATGCTGGTAGTATAAATTTTAAAAAGCTTACGTCTGTTCTCCATGGAGGGACAACAAGAGTGCGATTTAAACGTTTCGCAAATCCAAGTCCACCGATGAAGTGTTCGGCTTGGTTTCCAAATCTTCCTAAAAATATAAATACTATTATTAAATCTTTTCTTCAGTATTAAATTAGTTTTTTCTAATAATATCAATAATAATTTGTAATCAGCAAATGAAACAACGGTCGAATGATGCGCAGTAATGGGTCCCGTTCATTTTTTTTTGATTTTACATTTTTGCCAATTTATTATAAGGGTATTTTAAAAATTTTGAAAAAATTTATACTTCTTTTTTAGGTCAAAATACCAAAATTAAAAGAAAAATCCAAAAAAGACCTATCAATCACCTAAGAATAAAGTTTTTGGTTTTGTTCTTTTAACGTTTGGAATATCAATGGTTTGCGTTGTTCACGGGTTATCATAAAACATTTTGATTTGATGGTGTGTTTTTAAAGACAAAGACTAAGAGGGAAGAATACAACGGTTTGTAAGCGGGATAGTTTTTCCGGAAGACAAAAATTTACCGGCTTTTTAACTGGTATATTTTTTCCGGTGAAAAACCACGGGAAAAATATATCCCGTGACACCGGCTGAATCTTCGTGGAACTTGGAGCCACGAAAATAGGAACTTATAGCCGAAAGTAAAAAAATTGTTTGGGTTTTCGCTTAGGCTTAGGGATTAGGTAGTTTGAGCGATTTCACACAGTCGGTCTTAAGTTTTCCACTTCCATTTCCAAGTTTCCCATTTTAGGTTCCAGGTTCCAGCTTTAAGTGCTCTCGGCTCCAATGACTCTAAATCTTTTTTTGCATTTTTTTTAATGTTTTTAGTATTTTAAGTATGCAGTTTAAACGCATCGGGGTTGCAATGACACTTACCCATACAGAGACAAAAGAATATGTATCCATTTGGATCAGGCTCCTCAGTCGCAGCGGTGATATCATAAATAACACCAATTATAATTAAACCAAAAAGAAAATACATGATGTAATAATATCCTAAAGTTTTAGATCGATACAAAAACAAAACTATTGAAACGCACAATTGCTTCTTTTAAACTTTTTTTATTTTTATATAGAGTATTGTGCCAAATTTACAGCGAAATAATGTCCAAATAATCAAAACTGGAATTATCTCATCAAAATATTGTTTTAATCATCAGACAGACATCAGTTTAAAAAATTTACACGTTTATAAATACATGAACAGCAGTTTTACAAATGTTCGTGAAATCAAGATATCGTTTTTCTTTCACTATTTATTTGTCGCGAAAGAATAGAAAAACAAGGATTTGACCTTGCTGTAAGATTCATCGGCAATCGAATATAAACATTAAGAATTAGCCATTGTTGGCTTTTTTGTTTGTTAACTTTAGCGTGTAGCGTTATAGATTTAAACCTTTACAGCTGACTTTGTTAGTTGTTGCCATGTGTCCAAACACTGTTAAACGTCGCTTCATATGAAAGCAATAGCTTCCTGATTACTGTGCAAAATTCTTTAAAAATTGCAGGAAAAAGCAAAAAAATTAAACAAAATTTGACTGAAGATCTTTTACTGAATTGTTTTAAAGCTTTAAAACAGTTTATTTTTAGTTAGAAAATTGCGAAAGTTCCATTTTTGAATCTTATGTTTTGCTTGTCAAAAGTGTAAATTACTGTGAAAATATATAATGTATTTTATTATACATAAATGATATATATATATATCTAGTATGAAAATGACATTTTCACTGAAAGCAATCATAAGATAAAAAACATTTAAATTTTGAGAACAACTTTATGTTTTAAAACTACTATTAAAAACCGATCTTACAAATTGCCAATAACAAGTGACACAAAAATTATAGAAAACCTTCACAACTATACAAAACTCTTCATTTTACAAAATATAAAAAACCTACTGATTGAAAGTTTGCAAAACTCTTAATACTGGTTTAATAATAATATGTGGCTGTAATAATAGTACAAATTTAATACAAATTTAAACACTGCTACAATATTCATATCATGTAATATATGTGTTTGCGTAATAATTTAGCAGTACATACATAAGTAGTTAATATTTGTTTATATTCGCTTCGGACAGGGACAATATAGAGCGTCTTCCCCGGCTGGGCCTGCAGGACCTGCGGCGCCTTGGGCTCCACCTCGACCGGCTGCGCCCTGATAACCAGACGCACCCTCCGCACCGGCCGGACCCGCGGGGGCGAGACCGGGGGACTTACCTGAAAAAAACAAGAAAAAAAATTTCAGATCATTGTTGAATAATGTAACGAAAGGAAAAAAAAACAAAATAATGTTACAGGAATAAGGAATCCGTGCGTAATTCTAAAAAAGTGTTGTTTTTAGGACAAGTTTTTGAGTGCAGTGAAAAGCGCGTATTGTTTAAGTAAAATATCGATTTTTTTAGCACAGCGAAAAGTTTTTTCAAGAAATATCACCTTCATGGAATAAAGTGGATTGTTTGTAGAAATTGATTGTTTTTTTAAATAGTTACTGGTTGATTTTAACTTATTTTAATTAACTGATGCTTACTAGGAGCTTTTTTAAGTTTTAATATGCAACAATTTTCGGCTTCATGTCTTCCTAATTTACTAAATTTGTAAATTTTAAATACTTGATTTTAAAAAATAATCAGATTTATTATATTATAACAGATTATAAAATATAAAGATTAGAATAAATTATTTATGATATCAGATTATAAAAAATAATCGGATTTATCACATACAGTACCACGAATTCTTTATTTTAATTAATAAGTTATTTTTTATAGTGTCAGCTTTGTGTCTATTTTTTAATTTATTTAAAGTGTAAATCCATACTTAAAGTCCGCTAGTTTTTGCACAAATTTTTTTTGGAAAAGCAAAGTTTATTTTCAAACTTCATTACTTTAAACAAGAATATATAACACAAGAGAATTTCCGACTGTACACTAATCTTTTGATCAAAATTTTGCGAAAAAAGTCGCACTTTTAAATTCGTGTGCGACTTTTCTCGCAAAAACCCGCCATTTTCTGCTAGTTTTACCGCGCTGCGATTTTTAACACAGTGTTACTTTTGTCGCAGTGGGGACTGTGACTTCTTTTGCACTCAATACTGCTTTATTCGCACTGCGAGTCAAACTGCACAACGAAAAAATACAGACGCTGGTAATCATTTTAAATGGAGCAAAATACTTCGAAACTTGTTTTACTTAATATTAAAACGTTAAACTTTGGAGAGTTACTATTTTTAATTAAAACTAAAAAGTTTTAACATCTTAACATAAAACCACGACTTTAAATCATTTAAACACAAAATTTTTGCTCCGTTTTGTTTTTATTTTTTTGTTGTGCAGCCAGACTCACAGTGCGAAAATAATCGCAGTGCAAATAAAGCAGTATAGAGTGCGAAAAAAGTCGCAGTCCCCACTGCAAGAAAACTAAATCTGTGCTAAAAATTTCAGCGCGGGAAAACTAGCAGAAAATGGCGGATTTTTGCGAAAAAAATCGCAACATGAATTCGAAAGTGCGACTTTTCTCGCAAAATTTTGGTCAAAAATTTAGTGTACAGTCGGAAATTTTCTTCTGTTATATATTCTTGCTTTAAATAATGAACCCTTTTTTAAAGTTTTGATTTTCTCTTATTGTCAGTTTATTAATGTAATTATTTTCGTTTTATTTTATTTTTTTTTTGTTTCAACAATTTTAAAAATAATTCCCTTAACAAGAAGAAAATCTGATAATTTCTAATACAATAAGCATAATTTGAAATGATGTCTATTTTTAAATGTAAAATTAAACAAAAATAATTTATTTTAAAATTTTAAAATTACTTTTCTAGTTTCAATTGTTTTTAAAACATTCTATATAATTAAAAGTGGACTGCTTGACGATTCTTTAAATTATCTAAAGTTGTGTAATTATGGACCGAGATTTTAAAAATTTTGTAGTATCAATGTATTAAAAAAAATTAGCACCGTTTATAACAAACATGTTACATAAGTAATTTCAAAATGAAATTTTAGGGGATTTATGCAAAAAAAACTTTTGTTATTAAATTTATGTTTCTCTAATCGCATTTTTAATTTAGTGTTTGTGTGACCTAGATATTTTTAATAATTTAAATTTTCTGATATTATTAAATTATAATAAAACACTAAAAAATTGGTAATCTTTAAAAACACACCAAATCTCAAATTCTACAAATTAACAATACGTAACTGAACGAAGTACATGTACAATATAATGTATTGCTAATTAGAATTTGAGATTTGGTGTGTTTTTAAAGATTACCAATTTTTTAGTGTTTTATTATAATTTAATAATATCAGAAAATTTAAATTATTAAAAATATCTAGGTCACAAAACACTAAATTAAAATGCGATTAGGAGACGTCAATTTAAGAACAAAAGTTTTTTTTTGCATAAATCCCCTAAAATTTCATTTTGAAATTACTTATGTAACATGTTTGTTATAAACGGTGCTAATTTTTTTTAATACATTGATACTACAAAATTTTTAAAATCTCGGTCCATAATTACACAACTTTAGATAATTTAAAGAATCGTCAAGCAGTCCGCTTTTAATTATATAGAATGTTTTAAAAACAATTGAAACTAGAAAAGTAATTTTAAAATTTTAAAATAAATTATTTTTTTTTGTTTAATTTTACATTTAAAAATAGACATCATTTCAAATTATGCTTATTGTATTAGAAATTATCAGAATTTCTTCTTGTTAAGGGAATTATTTTTTAAAATTGTTGAAACAAAAAAAAATAAAATAAAACGAAAATAATTACATTAATAAACTGACAATAAGAGAAAATCAAAACTTTAAAAAAGGGTTCATTATTTAAAGTAAGAATATATAACAGAAGAAAATTTCCGACTGTACACTAAATTTTTGACCAAAATTTTGCGAGAAAAGTCGCACTTTCGAATTCATGTTGCGATTTTTTTCGCAAAAATCCGCCATTTTCTGCTAGTTTTCCCGCGCTGAAATTTTTAGCACAGATTTAGTTTTCTTGCAGTGGGGACTGCGACTTTTTTCGCACTCTATACTGCTTTATTTGCACTGCGATTATTTTCGCACTGTGAGTCTGGCTGCACAACAAAAAAATAAAAACAAAACGGAGCAAAAATTTTGTGTTTAAATGATTTAAAGTCGTTTTTTTATCTTAAGATGTTAAAACTTTTTAGTTTTAATGAAATATAGTAACTCTCCAAAGTTTAACGTTTTAATATTAAGTAAAACAAGTTTCGAAGTATTTTGCTCCATTTAAAATGATTACCACCGTCTGTATTTTTTCGTTGTGCAGTTTGACTCGCAGTGCGAATAAAGCAGTATTGAGTGCAAAAGAAGTCACAGTCCCCACTGCGACAAAAGTAACACTGTGTTAAAAATCGCAGCGCGGTAAAACTAGCAGAAAATGGCGGGTTTTTGCGAGAAAAGTCGCACACGAATTTAAAAGTGCGACTTTTTTCGCAAAATTTTGATCAAAAGATTAGTGTACAGTCGGAAATTCTCTTGTGTTATATATTCTTGTTTAAAGTAATGAAGTTTGAAAATAAACTTTGCTTTTCCGTAAAAAATTTTTGCAAAAACTAGCGGACTTTAAGTATGGATTTACACTTTAAATAAATTAAAAAATGGAAGGTAACAAAGCTGACACTATAAAAAATAACTTATTAATTAAAATAAAGAATTCGTGGTACTGTATGTGGTAAATCCGATTATTTTTTATAATCTGTTATCATAAATAATTTATTCTAATCTTTATATTTTATAATCTGTTATAATATAATAAATCTGATTATTTTTTAAAATCAAGTATTTTTTAAAATTTACAAATTTAGTAAATTAGGAAGACATGAAGCCGAAAATTGTTGCATAGTAAAACTTAAAAAAGCTCCTAGTAAGCATCAATTAATTAAAATAAGTTAAAATCAACCAGTAACTATTTAAAAAAACAATCAATATCTACAAACAATCCACTTTATTCCATGAAAGTGAATTTTCTGCAAAAAACTTTTCGCTGTGCTAAAAAATCGATATTTTACTTCAACAATACGCGCTTTTCACTGCACTCAAAAACTTGTTCTAAAAACAACACTTTTTTAGAATTACGCACGGATTCCTTATTCCTGTAACGTTATTTTGTTTTTTTTCCTTTCGTTACATTATTCAACAATGATCTGAAATTTTTTTCTTGTTTTTTTTCAGGTAAGTCCCCCGGTCTCGCCCCCGCGGGTCCGGCCGGTGCGGAGGGTGCGGCTGGTTATCAGGGCGCAGCCGGTCGGGGTGGAGCCCAAGGCGCCGCAGGTCCTGCGGTAGGTCCAGCCGGGAAAGACTGCTCTATATTGTTCCTGTCCGAAGCGAATATAAACAAATATTAACTACTTATGTATGTACTGCTAAAATATTACGCAAACACATATATTACATGATATGAATATTGTAGCAGTGTTTAAATCTGTAATTAAATTTGTACTATTATTACAGCCACATATTATTATTAAACCAGTATTAAGAGTTTTGCAAACTTTCAATAAGTAGGTTTTTTATATTTTGTAAAATGAAGAGCTTTTTGTATAGTTGTGAAGGTTTTCTATAATTTTTGTGTCACTTGTTATTGGCAATTTGTAAGATCGGTTTTTAATAGTAGTTTTAAAACATAAAGTTGTTCTCAAAATTTAAATGTTTTTTATCTTATGATTGCTTTCAGTGAGAATGTCATTTTCATACTAGATATATATTTATCATTTATGTATAATAAAATACATTATATATTTTCACAGTAATTTACACTTTTGACAAGCAAAACATAAGATTCAAAAAAGGAACTTTCGCAATTTTCTAACTAAAAATAAACTGTTTTAAAGCTTTAAAACAATTCAGTAAAAGATCTTCAGTCAAACATTGTTTAATTTTTTGCTTTTTCCTGTAATTTTTAAAGAGTTTTGCACAGTAATCAGGAAGCTATTGCTTTCATATGAAGCGACGTTTAACAGTGTTTGGACACATGGCAACAACTAACAAAGTCAGCTGTAAAGGTTTAAATCTATAACGCTACACGCTAAAGTTAACAAACAAAAAAGCCAACAATGGCTAATTCTTTATGTTTATATTCGATTGCCGATGAATCTTACAGCAAGGTCAAATCCTTGTTTTTCTATTCTTTCGCGACAAATAAATAGTTAAAGAAAAACGATATCTTGATTTCACGAACATTTGTAAAACTGCTGTTCATGTATTTATAAACGTGTAAATTTTTTTAAACTGATGTCGGTCTGATGATTAAAACAATATTTTGATGAGATAATTCCAGTTTTGATTATTTGGACATTATTTCGCTGTAAATTTGGCACAATACTCTATATAAAAATAAAAAAAGTTTAAAAGAAGCAATTGTGCGTTTAAATAGTTTTGTTTTTGTATCGATCTAAAACTTTAGGATATTATTACATCATGTATTTTCTTTTTGGTTTAATTATAATTGGTGTTATTTATGATATCACCGCTGCGACTAAGGAGCCTGATCCAAATGGATACATATTCTTTTGTCTCTGTATGGGTAAGTGTCATTGCAACCCCGATGCGTTTAAACTGCATACTTAAAATACTAAAAACATAAAAAAATGCAAAAAAAAGGATTTAGAGTCATTGGAGCCGAGAGCACTTAAAGCTGGAACCTGGAACCTAAAATGGGAAACTTGGAAATGGAAGTGGAAAACTTAAGACCGACTGTGTGAAATCGCTCAAACTACCTAATCCCTAAGCCTAAGCGAAAACCCAAACAATTTTTTTACTTTCGGCTATAAGTTCCTATTTTCGTGGCTCCAAGTTCCACGAAGATTCAGCCGGTGTTACGGGATATATTTTTCCCGCGGTTTTTCACCGGAAAAAATATACCAGTTAAAAAGCCGGTAAATTTTTGTCTTTCGGAAAAACTATCCCGCTTACAAACCGTTGTATTCGTCCCTCTTAGTCTTTGTCTTTAAAAACACACCATCAAATCAAAATGTTTTATGATAACCCGTGAACAACGCAAACCATTGATATTCCAAACGTTAAAAGAACAAAACCAAAAACTTTATTCTTAGGTGATTGATAGGTCTTTTTTGGATTTTTTTCTAATTTTGGTATTTTGACCTAAAAAAGAAGTATAAATTTTTTCAAAATTTTTAAAATACCCTTATAATAAATTGGCAAAAATGTAAAATAAAAAAAAATGAACGGGGCCCATTACTGCGCATAATTGACCGTTGTTTCATTTGCTGTCATTGCAATTATATATTGATATTATTAGAAAAGAAAAACTTAATTTAATACTGAAGAAAAGATTTAATAATAGTATTTATATTTTTAGGAAGATTTGGAAACCAAGCCGAACACTTCATCGGTGGACTTGGATTTGCCGAACGTTTAAATCGCACTCTTGTTGCTCCCTCCATGGAGAACAGACGTAAGCTTTTTAAACTTTATACTTACCAGCATAACAAAATGGCAGACCCAGTCCTGCAGCAACTATGCAAATTGTGTGTCTTTCATTTATTTTTTATATATAAAATAGTAATAAAGCTTAAATAAGTTTAAAATCGCTTATTTAAATGCGGAGCTCCGGAGCTTTCTCCGCTTTAAATGGCAGCTTGGGAGCGTGATATTGGAGGGTAGGAATATCACTACCGGTAATAATAATAATAATAATAATAATAATAATAATAATAATAATAATAATAATAATAATAATCATAATAATAATAATAATAATAATAATAATAATAATAATAATAATAATAATAATAATAATAATAATAATAATAATAATAAATAATAATAATAAATAATAATAATAATAATAATAATAATAATAATAATAATAATAATAATAATAATAATAATAATAATAATAATAATAATAATCATAATAATAATAATAATAATAGTGATGAATAATAATAATAATATTAATACCAATAATATTAATAAAAATAATAAATAATAATAAATAGGATAATAATAATAATAATAATAATAAAATAATAATAATAATAATAATAATAATAATAATAATAATAATAATAATAATAATAATAATAATAATAATAATAATAATAATAATAATAATAATAATAATAATAATAATAATAATAATAACAATAATAATAAATCTTGCCAATAATTTTAGCGGCTTCATACTTAAAGCATTACCCAAAGTCATTCTATTTGCTTAGGTGAAAAATTTACTGATGAAAAACCGCGGCAACACACAAAATTTAAATATTAAAAACGTAGGCTACAAACAAAATAGCCTAAACAATGTAAAAATTTCAAATCATATTAAACTAAGGTGCAGTATTAGTTTAGTAAAAATTCGAATTACTACACCTATTGTTTTGGTTAACTGTATTTAATTGGTTCTCCAACTGCCATATTATGCCCACAAATACTGTCATTTTTTAGGACATGAGACTTGTCCCAACAATGGCAGTTGTTTTGCCATTTTAATGGCTGCCCTAAAACAATGGCAGCGAATCGCAAATACCTTTTGGTAGCGATTCAGAGTCTTTGGAGCTGTAGGAATTTGGAGCCGAGCAATTTTAAGGCCGATTTTGACACCCCAGTCGACGTTAACGCATGCATCCTGAGCAAGCCTAAGCAAAAACCTTGAAATCAAGCTAAAACAAAATAGAAGAATAAATTTGAACCTTGAGATGGTCAAAAATTGCTAGATTCTAAGTTTCTTCGGCTCTATCGACCCCGTACCCTAGTAGGGAGTTGCATATTTTTCTTTAATACGGTGTAATATTAAATAATTTTTTCCCTTATTAAATTATCCACTTTTAAAAGTACTGGTTTGTCCAGGTTTTACGCAAGTATATTGCGAAAAATACAGTGTTGTTTGCTTGTTTTAAAAAATAGTAAAAATAATGCTTTCTGAGTGAAAACCGAAATTATGTGTTTTCTATGTTAAAAAATTGTATTATATTCGTTGTTTTTTAAGAAAAATGTTGATTTCGACCAATGGTTTGATGTTGAATATCTTCAACGCTACCACAGGGTTATTCTGGCCAAAGACTTTATGAAAAACCTGGCACCTAAAATTTGGCCCAAAGGAAAACGATACGGTTTCTGTTTTAAAATGCCAAATCAACCCTACTGCAAGGTGAAAGACGGTAAGATCAAAGCGAAAATAAAAACTAATTTAATAAATAAATGTGGAACGTTATTTGACTACTTTTTAAAACTTATAGCATTTTGATTATATTCACTAGAATTGAAAAATGCTTTAAGAATAAAGCAGAAAAAAAGGCACGATTTTTTCTCCGGGCGTATGTTTAGAGACAGTAAAGATGATTCGAGATAGATATTATGTAGACCATTGGAAATTTGCATTTGGTTTGGGCAGCTGTCTACTGAAAAAAATTTCTACCATATGATAATGATTTGTTAATACTTTGAATTAATTACAAAGCACTGTTCTATATTTTATGTAGTCTGATGAAATTTCAATTTAAAAAAATCATACTTACAGCAATCCTTTACAAATGATCATTTTTGAATTTAGTTTAAAGTAAAGCGATTTTGTAAAAATACACAAATTAATTTCGGTTGGTTGTTTGTCCAAATTGTTAAAAAAATCCTCACTGAATAAGTTAGGTTTTGTTCATTCTAGAAATTTTCTTGCATTTTTGACCGTTTGACATAAAAAATATCAAAACACATTTAAAATCCTTAAAATGGGCTTCATATCAAACAAAATTTAATTTTTTGGTTTTCTATTTGAGATAAACCACCAGCACAGATTTGATCTTCATTTGATAAACCACCATCTCGCAGATTTGATCTTCATTTTTGCTAGAGTGACACATATGCCGCATGTGTCTCTTCCATAATATTACCCTATAATAAAACCACGGTTATTGCTAACTGAAGCATGATAACACATTTCCTAAAATTGTTGCAGTATTAATTTTGCATCCAACAGCTCATCAATCACACTATATCAATATTATAAGTTATTATAGCTTTTTTCTAGGCAGCCCTTTTGTTGATTTTTGGGATGAACTTGGCGTAGATTTTGATAAAGATATTTCTTATGAATTCAGCTATGCTTTGATTGATCAATGGGACAAAGATCTAAACGGTCAAAGGTATTGCCTTAAACTATTTTAATGATTATTACTCAGTCTAATCTTTTGTTTATTTAGGAAAAAATAAAAATGTAATTCAAGTTCCCTACTTTCGGTTTCAGCTTTCAGCTCATAGTTTCAGAAATTCCAATTTTACTTGTTGAAAAAAATCTTATACTTTTTTAAAAAAGTTAAGAATATTTCTAAAGAATAAATCAGTAACTACAATAAAAGCGTGATAATAACTTAGTTCAAATTTACACGTTTTTGTTGCTTAAAATTAATTTTAAAAACTTGTCGTCTAAAAAGTTTAATTCAAATGGATTCCTAACCCAAATTTTATAGCTGGTTCATATTGATAAACTGTAAGTAAGAAAACGGAGAGCTCCTCCATTTACACACTCAGACGCGTGACAGTTTATATTGCGTTTGAGATGTTATAGTAATCAGAAAAGTTTTAGAACGTATAGAATTATAAGCCATTCAACAAAAATAAATTTATGTTAGATTTAAGCAGACATCCCCTAAAATATTTTAAACAAATCATAAACATTTTTTTTAAAATTTCCAGTATTTCAGGATTTTGTTTTGTTTTATTTGATCATAAATCGCAAATCATGACAGTGAATTAAAACTTCGTAAAAAAAACTCGATATTTTGGATTATTTTAATATGGAAAAGGTGAGGTCAATACTGTATCAGACTCGACCACATAACTAACATGGATATAATTTTAAATACCTATTCGAATAGAGTCAGTACTGTGCGGTTTGTGGAAGAATTTCGCATGTGAATAGAAAATTAGGATCATGAGTAAATTGTAACTAAAAAAATGAAAAATTGATAAATAATTTTTATCAAGAGTCAAATAATTAAAGTTTTTAGCAAAAAACAAATGAGTCTTTTAATCAAATTTATTTTTCAGAGTAAGAAAAACAGACGGGTTTTTTCTGAAGTACCAAATAAAACACAACAAAATGCTCGAAAATAACATTAAATTGATTAAAATTTTAAACCTAATATATTGGGTTTCCGTGGCATAGTCATCGATCAAATTTTTTTCATTCGTATAAACACTGTTGCTACTTTACAAAAACATTTTACGATTATAAATTAATAGGTATCCTGTATTGGCATTAAGAGGTGCGCCTGCAGGTTACCCAATGATGGAAGCGGATTTGGAAGTTCAAAACTTCATGGTTTATTCCAAATTTGTGAAAAAAGAAGCTGAAAGCCTGTTGGAGCTTTATTTGGATGAAGTTTCCTATGATTATATTGGTAAAAAATAGTTGTGTAGAAATAATGTAAACATGCTAATAAAACTTTAAAAAAAGAATTTTGTAAATTAAACGACAATTATTGCAAATAATTTTGTGTGATTAATTACACGAAATCTAACTTTCAACATCTAAATATTGTATTCATTGTTTATTAGTTATCTATTTTAACTGTACCTAGGGGTGCATCTTCGCAGTGGTTCAGACTGGACACGGGCTTGCTCACACATCCTCGGTGAACAGCCAGTTAACAAATTTATGGCCAGCTATCAGTGCCAGGGATGGGACTATTCAAAACCGCTTACTCAATCAATGTGCATGCCGTCACAAGTAATCCCAAAGTTTCTTTTGTTTTTTTTGTATTTTAGACTAAGATATCGTGACGCTAATATTACACATTATTGTCACAATATTGGAATCCAGTCAGTGAAATTGCTTGACAAAAATTCCTAAACTACATATAATGGTTGTACCGTATTTTGTTTCTTTTACTATATAAATGGAAAAACTTTGTAGGGTCTTTTGTTTTGTAATTTTGTTAGTTAGCAAATTAATTAATTTATCTATTAATCTTATTATTTAATTTAATTTAAAAAAGTGGTTCTTGAAGTAAAATCTACAGTAATATTTTTAATACTAAAATTATATAATTCAAATCAATGTTTTATTTTTTACTTTTACCTTTGCTTTTTCAAAACAATGTGGTAGTGGCAGTACAGTGCTGTATAATAGGACTACGGACATTCATTTTATGTTATAACAACTTGATTATGGAAACTTTTTATAAAACAGACTTTACTCGATATTTTTTATTTTGTTTTACTTATTTTTTTGTTGGTGTCCAATCTGTCCAAAAAAGTTTAAAAAAATTTTGGGGTGATCTAATAGGGCTTTTAGGATTTTCAAAAATTGTTTGCTTATTTTTTTAGGTATAGAGGTCAAAAATAATTTGAAAATTTTTAAAAAAGCTTTAGATCAACCAAAAAAAACTTTTGGAATTTGTTCTTTGGACAGTAGTAAAAAACTTTACACTTAAAAGTATTTTAACGCATATGTAACTGAGCGATTTAAGCCAATTTTTACCAGTTAAACATACGGGTTAAGTTATCAAGTAAACACTTTTATCTTTATTGATCTGTGCTTAGTTATAGAAAGAAATAGTTGACAGAATCAAGGACGTCATTTACAATACTCAGATCAAGAAAGTCTTGATCGCCAGCGACGAGCCCAACTACCATATCGTCAGCCAGATCGAAACGGATCTCCCGGGCGTAATCGTGGTGAGACCCAGCCCCCATCTGCCCGTGGTGGACACCTACCTCCTGGCCCAGTCTCGGTTCTTCATCGGCAATTGCGTCTCTTCTTTTAGTGGATTCGTCTGGCGTCAGCGACAGGCTCACAACCTGGGGCCCAGCGCCCATTTCGGCGTACCGCTTATCGTTCACTCGGAGCTGTAAACTGAGCTACTCACTGGTTCATTGTTTAAATTAAACAAACTAATAGAAAAAAAAACATAAATATAATCGAAATTAGGAATAATGTAGCTGCGTTGAAATAAATATTCCTCGGACTGCAGTTATATTGTATATTGCAGTGGTGTAACTTAAGACACCGAGCCGAGCACACGTTGTTTGGATGTGTTTTTTTTTTTGAAAAGCTTAAAAGATGCATAATGAAGTTATTTTTCTAGTTTTGCTGTGTATATTTTCTAAGCATGTTATTGTTTTGTTAAATAATATATAATCTATGCGTGTGTGCCTTTGCTCTTAGCTAGTATAAAACTGCGGATCCGGTGTCCCGCTGAAAAATAAAAATTCTACGAAAATTAAATGACTTTCACTTCTTTTTTAGTCAAAATTCTAAAAATAATAATGCATATGTTTCAAAAAATTTAGCAGCTTTATACCACGTATTTTAAGGCATTGCAAAAACTTTGTTTTGCTCAGCTTAAAAATTTTGTATACAAAACCAAAGATACACATAAAACAGCTTAAAACAACGGCCACTTTTAACTGAAAAATTTTCGGCCACTTTTAGCTGTTGTAATTCTCCCGTTTTTTAAATAAATTTAGTAAATATCATTATCTTATGACGGATTTTTAGGTCGTGCAAAGACATAAGACCCAAAGTTTCTTAATGTTACAGTGTATGTAGTTTTATGATGTTTAAATCGAAAAAGTAGAGTTTAATTGAGTGCCTTTAATATATAATGTAGCTTTAATTGTATTTTAATTGGTTTTTGAAGAATATTTTTTAAACATAAACAATTTATTGAATAATTTTATTTTACATTATTGCTAAAGCGCAAACTTATTCGGAGAAGAATGTGTGACTTTTGCATTTAAATTTTTAAAAACAACTACAAAAATTATTTCAGTATTAAAGTTCTTAAAGTATCGGCGAAATTTACTGAACCCATTTTTAACTTAAATTTTTAACATTAATACAGTGAATTTAGACTTACCGTTTGCTCGCTGAATTTTGAAATGCAAAATAAGTAAAAAAATATTTTGTGATAAAAAATCTAATTGATTCATAAAATAGCTGGTATTATTTTTTTGTGCTTGTGATAGTGGATAAATTGTAGAATTTTTTATCACTTTATTGTAAAGCACACAACTTTTGATCACTATTAGTCTAGAAATAAAAATAAAATTTCGTGATTATAAACAAACAATTTTAAACAAAGTAACTTTTAAAGCTTTTAAATTAGGTACAATACGTGTTTTTTAGCCTGGAGAAAAATAATCTTGTTGGTTTTTTTGTTCAGACATTGTGTAATCTGAAACCGCTAGTTAAAAATTTAGGTAATAGACACTCAGAGATTAATTTACAACCGAGAAATACAGTACATATTTAATGACTTTTAAAAACCATAAAAACTACTTGTTATTTAATATCAAAGAAGTAAAATCATTAAGCTGTAGTGAGCTCACTTTTTTTTGAAAATTTGAAAGTTTGTTTATAATTTTTCTGCTCATTTTTTAATTATCTAATATAATATAGACTTCGCATCCCTCTTAATCCATAATTAAAAAAACCAGTACAATGTTTCCACCTGGAGTCCTAGTCTCCAAAAGAAAATTTATAACTCAGAAGATATATATTTAGGGCACGCTTGTTTAGGTATGCTTGCTTGGATAATAATATTAAATTTAAAAAATCCGCAAGGAGTTTTTTATAAAATCAATAAAAACAATTAAAATTGGCCTTATACAGTCATAATTGTATGACCCGAAGAGCAATTTCTAAACCCAAGATGTCATTTTGTTTAGGTATATTTTTAATTCAACACAAATAAGAATAAAAAAATATATTTTGTAACGACCATTGCAAATAAAACGCAATTTGGTTTTTTTTGCAAATCTCAAATTAATATTGACAAAAAGTTATGAAGGTTTTATAATGAACGAAAAATGAATGTTTTTTAATTTTGGGCTGCAATTCCGCAGAAAATCTTTCAAAATCATTCCGGCCGAGTGTTAACTTTTTTTTTGCCTCTCGACGACTGAGTGCAGCGGACTTTAAGCATTGAGTGTACAACATTTGCGTGGAGTTTTAATAGGAGATATTGCAGTGCTTTAGAAAAGAAAAAATCCGAAAGCCGACATTTTTTAACCAAAAAAAATTAAAATTTTGGCAAAAGCCAATTTTCAGGTCCGTGTTTGAAAAGTGTGTATTTGAAAGTTATTTGTTGTGTGTAATTTAATTTTTGTTTCAAGGGTTAGGGACTAAAATTAACATAGTAAGGTGCTAATTTTCAAAATATTTGAGTTTTTTAAACTTAGCTATGGGTTTATGGAGTTCGGTTATTTGGTTTTAAGTTTTTAATTTGAAATTAAACTGAATCCTTTCATTTTTTAAATATAAAGTTTTAAGGTAAAGTTGTCTCCTTATTTGAGTGAAAACTATATTTTATACCAAAATGATTTTGACTTAGAAAAAAGGTTTGTGTATATCTGGCTAACTGACTAACTAAAGGTCAATATGCCAATGTATGGATTTTAATCTTAATTAATACAATTTTCGACTAAATCAGCTCTTGTAATGTAAAAACAATAAAATCATCAATTTGCTTATTAATATTAAAGAATAGCTGCGGTAAATTGTATAATAAATAAAGCAAATCCACTCATAATGAGCAAATTAAAAAAATTGAATTTAAGAATCATAAAACTTTTTATAGAAAATTAACAAATACATAAAATACATGTTGCAATTAATTTTTTGCTCGCAAAAACAGTCATGATTTCTGAATTATTAAGGTGATTTTGAAAATCAAATTGTTATTTTATTTGTATTTAAACGACAACAGAATGGTGTTATCAGAATTTGATATTTTATTGTCTGTTGTTTGTTTTTTGTAACTGGGTTTGCAATATACTAATAATTATTAAATTCTGATAATACCACTGTGTTGTTGGTTTAAATACAAATAAAATGATAGTCTGATTTTTAAAATAGCTTTATTATTACAAAGGTTTTGACTATACTTTTGCAAACAAAAGATTAATTGAAACATGTATTTTAAATATTTTTTATAAAAATTTTTTAGACTTTTTTTGTATTTTCAAAAGTGCGTTTTCAAAAGAGCATTTAATATTCGCAAACGCACCTAATTTTCTTTTTGAGACTGGACAGGACATAATTTAATATAGTAATTTATTGACTTTTTTCGTATTTTTGCGAGCTCAGCTTAGTTAAGGGGGGATGCGTTTGATGTTGCAATTTTGAAAATTACTATGGGCATGATTTTTTCAGTTGCCTTTGTTTTAAACTATTTAAGAACTACAGTTTTGTTGTGTAATAATAGTTCAACGTTTAAAAAATATTATTAAATGGTTAAAATTTTTTATTGATGAGAACATGCACAAACTAGATGCTATTTTTCTTCATTCCACAAAATTTGAATTCAGACTAAAACTAAATCTTCTAGGCTGGAATTAAGGGCGTAACCGCTCTAAGTCAGAAAGAAATAAACAATAAACTCGCGACCGAAGAAAATATTAAAAAGTTTCCAGTAGGTTATATAACCAATCATTTATTTAGTTGCGTCACATGTTTCTCTGCACTTGATTTTTTTTTTGAAGAAAAAGTGGTTAATTGAAGACCCTGCTATTTTCACCCTGATGAAATTAATTTGTAGTCCCTATATTTTTTGTCTAAACACAGGCCTGCGTTGAAATCGCCTCTTTTTGCTGTTCTAATTTTAGAGCATTTTCAAAGTTATTTGAAACTTTGGAATCGAATCTTAAAAAAAGTAACCTAATAAACTAAAGTCCCAGCCCAGCTGTATAGTGAGTGACATTCGTTGTTTTGATAATTTCGTCGCTGAGATATATACCGGTATTTACCAAACTGGCGAAATTGGCGGTCGTCCGCGCCGGTTTTGTGAAGACGGCTCATACTCGTTAAACAGTTTTAATATTAAGTGTGCTATGCGTGATTTTTAAATATAGGAGCATAAATAGCAAGTCTTGAGTTTGGGTTTGAGTCTTGAGTGTAAGTTTTGTGTTAAATCCATAGTTATTAATGTTTAAAAGAATTTTAAATCAAAGTTATTTTATAAACGATCGTATTAGGAAGTGTGGAAAAATTAAAAACACATAGCCTGTACAAAAATATGTTAGCTGACGATACTATTCAAATTTTAGAATATGTAATATATCTCGGGTTGGTGTATTAAAAATTACATATGTCAACATGCAGCCTAGATTTTTTTTACTTTTTTAAAGAATTTCCACCTTGGAAACTGTATGTGAGTGATATTTCAGTTTAAAGTTTTGTTATAGCAATTGCTTTCGCTTAATAAAAACCCCGATGCGTTTTGTTTTTC
Source organism: Microlaimidae sp. YZB2_3 (assembly GCA_030248175.1). Taxonomy (NCBI): domain Eukaryota; kingdom Metazoa; phylum Nematoda; class Chromadorea; order Desmodorida; family Microlaimidae; species Microlaimidae sp. YZB2_3. Next base: position 510 of record JASAMX010002206.1, on the reverse strand, counting down.
ATGATCCTGTAGAATAGTATTTTTATATTATCCAGTTAAAGTATTTTAAATTAAGCTCACATTTACAGAAATGATTGATATTTTTTGTGTTTAGTGGCTTAATTTTATGATTGTCGGCAATTAAAAAAAAGAAAACTATTACGAAAACCAAACGCTAATGATCTGATATTATTATTAAGAAAAAACAAGAAAAAAATGTCAAAAAATTCTTAGATTTACAGATTTGCAGATCTTATGTAAAAAAACCTCGCTTGCTAGATTTGTCACTTTTTGACAGCCTTTAAGTTTACCTGATTTATTTGAAACAATTTATAGATGAAATCAGCAATAATCGTGTTTATTTTAACTACGTTTTTCAATCTTTCTTCAACAAGCGACAATCCTGAAGAATATGATCAGTATGATTCATCTGAATTCGACTACGATTATAGACTGCCCGATAATCTAAAACCTCTAAACTATCGACTGAGGATGACGGTAAACACTAAATTGTGATAATAAATTTCGAAA
>JASAMX010002204.1:0-20859 GCA_030248175.1 Microlaimidae sp. YZB2_3 | reverse complement strand
AGGTACAGTACAAAATACCTGAAAAACAAAAAAACTTGGTTTTTAGTTTTACTTACAGTCTAAGAAAACCATAGTGGCACCAAGAGTAAGAATTGATTTTTCCAGGAGGTATGGCTTTCGAGGCAAATGACGTATTCGATTCCAATACCATAAAACACCCAGAAAAACAAACGGTGTTAGCAAAGTTTTTATTGACAACCAAATTTTTGTAAACCCACCATTTTGATGAATTTCCTAAAATATTATTAGTGTTTCATTTAGGTACGTAACCAGGGGGGCGGCGGCCGCCCCCGCCTCAGAAATAGTCATCAGATGATAAGATTTGGGTGTTTTCAGAGGGTAAAAATTCAAAATTTTCTAGCGCCTCGCTAATCGCTAAAATATAAAATAGTATTAGTACCACAATTGAACCCCAAAAACCAAAATCAAAAAAATTTTTCGCTTCGCTTCGCTCAGCGGTCAAGTTCCATAATATGCATATTTCTCGCTATTTATTTGGCCTAATTTTACTAAAAAAATACAATAATTTCAATAAAAAATAAGTACTACACATCAAGCAAAACAAACAATCATATTTGGTTGGTTTGTGTATATACCTTTCCCCTTCCTAAAATTTCCAGCCGCCTACCAATGGCTCGGTAATTTTTTTCATATAGGCAGTGGCGTAGCCAGGGGGGGGGTGGAAGGGGGGGGGGCGGCTGCTCCCCTCGAAATCCGGTGAAGCCGGATTTTTTCGTAAGGGGGACCCTTACGTTTTTTGAATTTTGGAAGAAAAAACTTTTTCTTTAAATTCAGAAACATTTCTGATGCGTTCCAAAAGCAAAAAATACCCAAAAAAACTGAAATTTTTCCCGCTTCGCGGGAAGTGTACATTCATCTTTTTGTTAGTTTTTCTAATTTCGATGGATTGTACTATTCAATAAATTGCTAAGGCATGTGCTTTTGCCTCAGATATTGAATGACAATACTATATAGATGTTAAAACTCATATATTATAAGATATGTAGGTTTGATAATGGCTGTTTTAAACCCCTTAACAACGGTTTTTACACTTGTGGGGTTGTCCGCCTTTCCACCCCCTCATGGTAAAGCGTAGCAGTTTGTATAGATTTTTTTTACTTTTCAAATATTGAGTTATAAAACTTTAATACAAATAAATCTTAGTGCATTCTAAAATCGGAAATTAATCAATATAAAAATTTTCCCCTCTACGCGGAAAGGTCAGATTTATATATATATACAGTAAAATTAATATTATCAGTAATATTTTTTGTTATTATAACTTACACATTCGCAAAAATTAAAGACATCAGAAAATAGATAGTTGTGTTATATACAATTTCATCGCCTAATAAATTTGAAGATCAGACATAATTGCGCAGAAATTAGGTAAAAAAAAACAAAAGTAAAATGTATGTTCACGCAAACACCAGGAGACGATTTTTAAGCAGTTTTTAGCGCATGTTTAAAAAAATTTTCGCTTCGGCGGCTGGGGGAACACGCCCCAGACCCCCCGGCCGACGCTTTGCGTCGGCTGGCGCCGCTACGCGGCGCAGGCGGCGGCGCTGCGCGCCGCTTTTATGACACTTTTTCTTCCCCCCAGACCCCCCGAAATGAAATCCTGGCTACGCCACTGCATATAAGTACCAAAAAAACATGGAGATGCTGCTCATCTGTTTTGGTTTACTGTGTGGGTGTAGCTAGGGGGTCAAAAAGGTCTCTAAATCCCTTTTTGTGAAATCCAGACTCTGCCAATGTCTGATAATGTAATTTTTAACAAAAAAAACATGTTTTACCGCTAAAATAATTAGATAATACATTATTAGGCCAAAAACAGTGTATTATACAGCTTTATCTACGTTTATCCCTGCTTTTAAAAAATGAGGGGGCTCCGCCCCCCCCCCCGAAAATTTTGTTGTACTGAAATCCGCTGCCCCCCAAAAATAAAACCTTCCCTGGTGTCATTACAAAATTCCAAGCAATATTAAGCAGAAATTAAGATATTACTAAGATAAGCATTTTGTTTATTTCTTTAAAAAAATATTAATTAATATTACAAACAAAATTTTTAACCCAAGCACAATAACCTAAAAAATACAAAGTTTTAAGGCTAAGAAATAAAAAATACAAACCTCGAATATGAAAACCCAGTCAAAGTGTTAATGCTAAGAACACTGAGTTATTTTTGCTTTTTAGTTTAAACACTGTAAATAAAAAGAACCAGCTGCATAGTAAAAACCAATAAATCTAAATAATTTTCTTACAATCACACTTAAGTCGCTGATTTTTCCCAAGTCACAATTATACCTCCCGGCAGACATGTTACAGCTGGGAATTCTAATGTTTAACAAATAAAAAGGATAGTGGCTGGAACCGAGCTCGAACAAATTCAATGGTTCGCAACTGTAATGATATCCGGCCTTCTTCTATAACAAAACAAGAGACTATAATAATATTAAATACCTATACAATTGTACACTGACCGCCTTTTTCTGTTGAAACAATTTTAATTTAACACCTATAACAGTTGCTTTTAATAATTACTTACATGAATAAACACTTAGTTTTAGATGTTTTTTTTAACTTAATTAAAAAATGGACCATTTTAAGGTTATAATTTTTTTCTTAGGATTTATTTGTAATTTTTTGGGGGTGTTAGGTTTTGGTAAACTTAAAAAATACAACATTACAATCTACAACAAAATAGTAAATTAGTTGGCAGTGTTAATAAAATAAACAGGAAAAACCATTACGCTTTTAGATCAGAGAACTTTTTAGGATTTTTTTATAAGGTTTGGTCTTGGTGTTTAGTAAAATAACTAATAAAAATAATATAATAAAAAATAATTTTTTTAAGATTTGCACTAGTTGCACTCCAAAGTTACAAACTTGATTAAATTCAGGATTGACAATATAGTATAGGAATTGCAAATTATCTTTTTGTTTCTTGCAATATTATGATGGTGCAAAACAGTGAAACACTTAGCAAAGAAGCGCGATATTTTTCTTTGAATTTGATGTTTTAAATCTTTAAGAACTGACCTGTTTTTTTTGGTCTTCTAAAAAACTGACAAAACGCTGATTTCGCAAACAAAGAGCTGAGAGTGTAGCGCCCAGATTCAAAAAATTTTGGCGTCAGAGAAAAATTATGGGTGCCGAGCATAATTCAGCATTCTTTTTTTGATTATGTCATACAATGTGATAATATTATTCACTAATAATTAGTGATAGCTATTTGGCATAATTATTCTTTTATCCCTACCGTTAATGGCTCCTGACATGACATTTTTCTGGAGACAGTGGCTGAACTTAATTCGTGCCAAGTCGTGGCAGAATCATCGTTAGTACGGTATCCTAGACGAATTTCCATGCGGATTTCTGGATCGTCAGCTAAAAACTACGGACATATTAATACTATTTTTTGTTATGTTTATATTGTTTGTATAACTAATTATCACAGAGACAGTGTATAAACTTAAATTTGTCTTTCAGGTCTTAGTACTAAAAACTCTGAAAATCAAGTGTTTTAGAGATACACCACCCCTTAAAGTTTAGGTAAATCTACCCAACTATGATCAATAATTTTCGAAATTTGAAAGTTAGGAGGTTGGTGGGTAAAACTTATACTGTTCGCAGCATAGGTGGGCAGCCTCTCGGATTTTGGGGGGGGGGTATAGGGGGGGGGGTCAAATTTTAGGGGGGGTGTCCAGCAAGACCCAAATTTTTAGGGGGGGTGTACCCAATATTTCCGCGCTGCCTTAAAATGAGCTTAAAATGCGTAAAAAAACGTAAAACAAGCTTATAAATGCTTTTAAACTGTGTAAGATTAAAATAAGACCTTATTGCAACTTATAAATTTTATTTTTTTAATTCTTTTAATAATAATGTGCAGTGGCGCAGTCAGGATTTCATTTCAGGGGCGTCGGTCCTGGGGGGAGGGAGAAAAAGTGTTGTCAAAGCGGTGCGAAGCGCCGCCGTCTGCGCCGCGTAGCGGCACCAGCCGACGCGAAGCGTCGGCCGGGGGTCTGGGGGGTGTCCCCCCAGCCGCCGGAGGCGAAAATTTTTTAAAATATATACTAAAAACGGCTTAAAAATCGTCTCCTGGTGATCCCGTGAACATACATTTTACTTTTGTTTTTTTACCTAATTTCTACATAATTTTCTGTGATCTTAAAAATTCAGTCAGGGGGGTTCGGGGGGAACAATGCCCCCCGGAGGAGAAAATTTATAATTTGAGGCGCTAAAATACACTAGAAATTTTAATTCTAAATGATATTAATTACAAAATTTAAGGTTTTTTATAGCTATACTATACATTTATAACATGTGTTTAAAACGTTAAAAAAAGGACAATAGTGTTTATAGTAGTTTTATTAAACATGTATGCCTTAACTACTGAATGGGATAATCGATTTGCAATTGAAAAACTAAGATAAATTGCCAATTTAAACTGCCCGCGTAGCGGGGAAATTTGAACTGCCCTCGTAGCGGGGGAATTTAAAGGTAATAAAAGGTAATGAACGGGGAAATAAGGTAATAAACACTCCGCGCGAAGCGCGGAAAAATTTTTTAGTCCTTTTATAACACTTAAAAATTTTTCTTTGGGAGGCGAATTTGGGGGGGGGGTGTCCCCGACTACCCCAAATTTAAGGGGGGGTGTCAGCAAAATCCGAAATTTTGGGGGGGTATAACCCCCCCCCAACCCCCCCCCTGCCCACCTATGGTTCGCAGCCCGGCGCGCCCTAGTCTCACGTATAAAACCTTTATGTCGTTTACATTATGGATACCAGTTTCAAAAGCTTACCCATGGAGTACTTGTGACTTGGTGTGTACTCAGATTCAACCATTAAAAGTCCCAGTATCGTCTGAAACCACGGGCTATACTCTAACTCAACGTTTTCCCGAATATGAGGCATCTGTGCAACAAACACTACATTCCTTCCATCGATTATATTGTATACTTTTCCAGATTTTTCTATAATAAAAATAACAGTAATATTGGCAAAAAGCCGAATTTTCAGAAGACCAAATGATCCCCAGAGTCTTTGGTAAAAAAAGTTCGTAATCAAAGACATACATGGGCTAGTTGGTCCAGAGTGGAGGGTTAAACCCTAAATTAGGGGAGGGGGTTAAAATCATACATGGGCAAGATGGTCCGGAGTGGGGGGGGGTAAACCCCAAATTAGGAGGGGGGTTAAAATACAAGAAACGCATTTTATCCATATCATATCGTTTTTTTCTGAAGTGCATTCTACCCATCTCTTTTTTTCGATTTTGAAGGAAAAATTTAGGTAAAAAACGCTAATTTTGGGCCCAAAAGCTCTTTTTATTGCATTTTTGAGTTTTTTATTATTTTGACCTCAAAACTTAAGTTTGGAGTATGGGCGTAGCCAGGATTTCGGAAAGGGGGTCCAACCCTCAACAAAATTTCCAAAAGGGGGGTCCAAATATTAAACGTTATAAAAGGGCTAAAAAATTTTTCCGCGCTTCGCGCGGAGTGTTTATTGCCTTGTTTATGTCGCATACTTCATTATTTTTCTATTATTCAATAAAAATAAGTCAATAAAACAAAGAAAAATTTTTTTACAAACAATTTGATACCTTAAAATTTTCGATTTCAAAAAAAATCTAAAAGTAAAAACTCAAAAACATAAAAATGAGCACATTGAATTACAGGTGAGCATGGCCGCCTTCGCGGCTCAGGGGGGGTCCACCGGGGGGAGGTTGACCTCCAGGGGGGGGTCACACCCCGGGTGTTGAAAAAGCAGGGGGGGTGGTAAGGTACATTTTGACCAAAATTGACAATTTTTGACGAAATTGACCATTTTTAAGCATTTTGGGAAATCAGTTAGGGGGGGTGGAAAAATGGGCCTTAGGGGGGGGGGGGGTCAGGGGTTCAAGGGGTCGATGGGGGGGAGGGGTCAAAAAGGGGCCTTCGGGGGGGGGGATAGGGCTCAGAGGCCGGAGGGGGGGGGACCCCCCCCCTACACCCCCCTTCGGTGACCTATGGGTGAGCAATGCAAAGTGCGAGAAAATGTTTTTTTAAAATTACTTCTCCTAACCTTTAAGTTTTTAAAACCACTATAAGGGCCGTAGCCAGGATTTGAATTGAGGGGGGGATTTTTTGGAAGGTGGTTTATAGGGGCCCATAAGGGGGGTCTTGGGGGCGGGAGCAGCCCCCCAGCGGGGTCAAGGGGCAGAGCCCCTTGTCAGGGGGTCCGGGGGGCAGAATGCCTCCCGGGGTGAAAAATTTTTTAATTTTAAGCTTTTAAAAGGCATCAGGAAACCTAAATTTAAGTACTGAATCTTTATTTATTTTCAGTTGTTTTTTTAAATAAATACAACAAAATAAAATAGTTTTAGGTATTTTATTACTATTTTAATAAAAAAGAACAAACGTTTTCTTTTTTATACCAAAAAAGTGGTTGAATCGTGACTTCCCGCTCTTTGATACTGCCGCTTTCATGCAAATATTTTCACACAAAACAAAAATACAATATTTTTAAACTCACTGCACTAATGTTTTGAATTATAAATAATTCCTTTTTTTTTTATAAATAAGAGCTTTTATGAACCTAAATCACTTTAAATAATGCATTTTAGATAGCTTTAATACATTACAGAGTGATTTGGAAAAAATTTTTTTTTCTAAATTTTTAAAAAAACCAAAGGGGGGACCCTTACGAAATTTTTTGCCTTCCCAGAATTTGAGGGGGGGATTAATCCCCCCAATCCCCCCTGGCTACGGACTTGACTATATAACAATCTAAAGGGGGTCTAGCGTGGTGGTATTAAGATTACTAAACAAAGTAAACAAATTTGGAATTGGAGACCAATTAAAACATTAAGAATTGGGTGGGTCCAACGTGGTCATACCAAAATTACAAAATAAAGTAACACAAATTTGGAAGTGGAGACTATATAATCAATCGAGCGCTGAGCGGAGCGAAGCGCTAGAAAATTTTTAAAAAATGACCTTTCTAAACCCCCAAATATTTATCCTTGGCGACCCAAAAGGGGAGGATCTAACCCCAAATTTTTCCCTTTGCCGACCCAAAAGAGGGTGTAGACCATACATGAGCAAGTTGGCCCGGAGTGGGGGGGGAGGAGGGTTAAACACCAAATTAGGGGGGGGGGGGTTAAAATCCGAGAAACGCAAAATACCCATATTGTTTTTTTTCTGGAGTGCATTTTACCCATATCATTTTTCGATTTTAAAGGAAAAATAGGTAAAAAGGCAAATTTTAGGTCAAAAAGCCCTTTTTATAGCATTTTTGAGCTTTTTATTGCTTAAAACATTCATTTTGACCTCAAAACTTAAGTTTGGAGGCAGTTAGAAATCATTTTAAAGACATTTTTTTCTCTTCATTTTTCCAAAATAGGGGGGGTTAACAAACCTGTGCACGGTCTGAAAATGCCCCCCCCCCGTTTTATTGGAGGATTTGCCCCATACATGGGCAAGTTGGTCCGGAGTGGGGGGGGGTTAAACCCCAAATTAGGGGGGGTTAAAATCCGAGAAACGCAAAATACCCATCTCGTTTTTTTTCTGGAGTGCATTTTACCCATATCGTTTTTCGATTTTGAAGGAAAAATAGGTAAAAAACGCTAATTTTAGGTCAAAAAGCCCTTTTTATAGCATTTTTGAGCTTTTTATTGCTTAAAACATTTATTTTGACCTCAAAACTTAAGTTTGGAGGCAGTTGGAAGTCATTTTAAAGACATTTTTTTTTCTTCATTTTTCCAAAATTGGGGGGGGGTTAACTTTTTCTCCCCCCCCCACTTCTGAGTGGGGGGGGGTTAAACCCCACTTCTCAGAATTTGAGGGGGTTAACCCCCCCGTGCCCATGTATGATTTGCCCCCCCGCCAAAAAATGAAAAAGTACCCTAAAAATATGACGCCATTTTTGACCTATGATGACGCCATCATCGCGAATTTTTTGCAGTTTTTAGCCTATTTCAATGTATTTTAAGCCATTTTAGACCTATATTTACCTTATTTCCGCTTTTTTGTCCCTTTTTTCTCTTTTCCCTTCTTTTTTTCTCCTTTTTTTCTTTACCCCCTGCTTGCCCCCCCGTTTTATTGCCCCCCCCCCGTTTCAAAAAAGTTGCCCCCCCCCATTTTGGAATTGCCCCCCCCGTTTTAACCCCGGGGGGGGCAGTGCACATGTCTGGGGGTTAACCTTTTCTCCCCCCCACTTCTGAGTGGGGGGGTAAAACCCCCCTTCTCAGAATTTGGAAGGGTTAACCCCCCCAACCCCCCCCCCGTGCCCATGTATGGTGTAGACCCCCTAGACCCCCCTGGCTACGCCCATGGTTTTTAGCGAAAAAATCGAGTGTTTTTTGTACGAGAAACGCATTATCTTGACAAATACTGCACCTATCTTACGATTAAGGTATCAAATTGAAGTAAAAGTAGCCGCATGTTCGTTATACCCATTAAGCAATTTTTCACGTACAGAATTATCAAAAACGGCTATTTTTGGGGGTAATTACTCCTGAACCACTGGAGATATTTTGTTGAAAAAATTTTTTGTGGACTATTATGGGCAGGGCAGGGGTAAGGTTTTCACAAAAAATTATTAAAATCCAAGACAAAAAGTTTGACTCCGCACCGCACCTTTAAGGAGGAAAAATTTTCCACGACGTTTTCTTTAATATTGGTTATTTTTTATTTTTAATTTTTCATTCGTTTCAAAAGCATATTAATACTCAAAAAACTAAAATTTTGAAGTAAAAAAGATTTAAACTTCCTGTTTTGCAAAAAGTTTAAATTTATCTTAGGTATTCAATTTCAATCAATTATACCGCTCAGAATACCCCACGGACACCCTGACAAAAGGCTTTATGTTTATTTACCTAAATCGTCCAGTCGAACGCAATTAGCTCCGGATGCTGAGCGTGGTCGGAGATAAAACCAATCGTCATGCCGTCCACCGTTAGGATCGAAACACTTGGTCATTAAAAATGGCATGGCACTGGAAGGCTGGGGAGCTAATAATAAATTAATTAAAAACATCATCCAGAATATCATTAGGAGTGAAAGGGGAAAAAAGTAGTTTATTAAAAATTAATTGCAAACAGGTATCAGAATTTCTATGTCATTCATTGGAAAAATGGAAAACATCTTCTTTTTTGCCAGCTTTATAATATGAGCGTAGCTAAAGTTTCTGAAAAAATACTTGGTTTTTAAGACAATTTTTTTATGAATTTGCAAGCGACATATGTAAACTTAGGATTTGGTCACATAGGTAGGTTACGCCACCGCAGTTTTGAAAGCAGGAAACAAGGAAAACAATTTTGCTAAAAAACCATTATGTTCAGTGATTGTATGTAACATGGGGTTTACGACGCGCAAAAATATTGCGATTTTTGGACATCCTCAAATAAAGAACTTAATCGGTATTTAATAAAAAAGGTTTTTAAAAAATTTGTTTTATTTATAATTTCTTATTTTTTTTGTCATTGTATATTTTCGCCAATGTGATTCAAGTAAAATATTTTATATTTTTATTTCTTTAGTAAAGGTTTTAAAAACTTAAACATTATCACCTACCAATGAGTCCTCCAAGAAGAAAAAATAAAATTTGAGCAGCCACAAGAAAAGATAAAATACCAAACAGCTTGCAATTGCTAAGATTTTCAACCACTGCTCCTGCCATATTTACTAAATATTATTTTATATATCACGTTATTAGTTGATTAATTATTTCCGCCTTCTTCATTTAGTGTCTACTGATTAGCAAGACTGATTACATAGGTATTATAGGTTAGGTATATACATAAATGAACATGGTCACCAAAGCTACGCCCAGGGGGGATCTTTATCCCGTGTACGTTACATTTAAAAATCTAGAAAGATTGTTAACCGATTAACCCCACCCCAATATTCTGAGATGGGGGTTTACTGATGGAGATAGATCCCCCCCCCCCTTACTCAGAAGGGGGGGGGTGAGAAAAGATTACCCTCCCCAAATTTGAAAAATAGTTACGCTCATAGGTGTTTTTTTGGGGGGGGACAGAGGGGTGCACCCCCCCCCCTAGAGCCAAAATTTTGGACCCCCCCTCTAGAAAAAATTCAGGGGACCCCCCTCCCCCCAAAGCTCGAGAGCGGTCCGGCCTGACCCTCCCCCCTAGCGAGGCTGACCCCCCTCCCCCCTTTCTCGACCAATTTGGAAGTATATTTTTTTATTTACTGTCAAAAACACAGGTTTTTATTTAAAAACATTGTTTAAATACACTTTTTAGGCCTAAATAGGCTGTTTTAATACATAAAATTCAATATTAGACGTAAAAACACTTAAATTATTGAGTTATAAAAATTTTGCTGAAAAATTGGACCCCCCTGACCCCCCCCCCCTACATTTGAAATCTCGCACCCGGGGTCGACCCCCCTAAAAAGCCAGGGGGGGCTGGACCCCCCTGGACCCCCCCCCCCTAAAAAATTTTGGCCTTCCACCCGGGGGTGGACCCCCCCCCTTAGCGGACCCGACCAAAAACACCTATGGTTACGTTTATAAAAAGTTCCTTAAATTAAAAATGTTAAATTAAAAAAGTGTTTTGGTATGCATATGCAATAAAAAGATTTTGATTGTGTTTAATTGATTAATATTAAAGTTTTAAGCTTTTTAACTGCAAAAATACTGCTCTAAATAGCTTAAAATACTGTGAAATATGTGTACAAGTCCGTAGCCAGGGGGGGATTGGGGGGATTAATCCCCCCCTCAAATTTTGGGAAGGCAAAAAATTTTGTAAGGGTTTAGTTTTTTGGTTTTTGGAAACCCCCCCTTTGGTTTTTTTTAAAAATTTAGAAAAAAAATTTTTTTTTCCAAATCACTCTGTAATGTATTAAAGCTATCTAAAATGCATTATTTAAAGTGATTTAGGTTCATAAAAGCTCTTATTTATAAAAAAGGAATTATTTATAATTCAAAACATTAGTGCAGTAAGTTTAAAAATATTGTATTTTTGTTTTGTGTGAAAATATTTGCATAAAAGCGGCAGTATCAAAGAGCGGGAAGTCACGATTCAACCACTTTTTTGGTATAATAAAAGCGGTTTTCTTAGGATTTTTTATTGTAAATGCTTTGGTTACTCACTTTAAAACCGTCTTCTTCAATTATTACTGTTAAAATGACAGAGCCACAAAGGCACTTAATGGACATATCCAATTTCGCTGGCAGGAACCTCAATGAAAATGAAAGAAAAAACTTACTTAACAACTGTTGGAACCCCAGCCACAATTTGGACAATTTTGGATATTAATAACTGAAGCATTTACTATAAAAACTTAAATTAAATAAAGATTTTTTATTTTTAGAAAACGTTTGTTTTTTTTTATTAAAATAGTAATAAAATACCTAAAACTATTTTATTTTGTTGTATTTATTTAAAAAAACAACTGAAAATAAATAAAGATTCAGTACTTAAATTAAGGTTTCCTGATGCCTTTTAAAAGCTTAAAATTAAAAAATTTTCCACCCCGGGGGGCATTCTGCCCCCCGGACCCCCCTGACAAGGGGCTCTGCCCCTTGAACACGATGGGGGGCTCCCGCCCACCAGACCCCCCATTTCTGGGGGGCTCCCGCCCCCCAGACCACCCTTGTGGGCCCCTATAAACCACCTTCCAAAAAATCCCCCCCTCAATTCAAATCCTGGCTACGGCCCTGGTGTATAGCATACATGGGCACGGGGGGGGGGGGTGGGGGGGGGGTACCCCCCCCCAAATTCTGAGAAGGGGGTTTAACTTAACCCCCCCTCCCCACTCAGAAGTGGAGGGGGGGGGGGAGAAAAGTAAACCCCCGTCAATTTTCGAAGAATGAAGAAAAAATGTGTTTAAAATGTCTTTAAAATGACTTCTAACTGCCTCCAAACTTAAGTTTTGATGTCAAAATGAATGTTTTAAGCAATAAAAAGCTCAAAAATGCATTAAAAAGGGCTTTTTGACCTAAAATTAGTGTTTTTAACCTATTTTTCCTTCAAAATCGAAAAACGATATGGGTAAAATGCACTCCAGAAAAAATACGATATGGGTATTTTGCGTTTCTCGGATTTTAACCACCCCCCCCCCTCAGGTGGGGTGTAACCCCCCCCCCCTCCGGACCAACTTGCCCATGTATGGTGTATAGTCTTTATTTTTGCACTTATTTAATGAAAACTGTTAGTTTTTTTTAAAAAAATAGCCCCTTTTTCAATGGTGGGGTCCAATTTCCGAAGCAAAATACTTTTAAACCATTAAAGGTTTAATAATAGTTTTTTATAAGATAATACTACTTTTTATTAAATAAAAACCGATATTCAGGCAGACCTGTGCACCGTCTGAAAATGCCCCCCCTCGTTTTATTGGAGGATTTGCCCCCCCCCCCCCCCCGTTTTATTGCCCCCCCCCCCCCCCAAAAAATGAAAAAAGTACCCTAAAAATATGACGCCATTTTTGACCTATGATGACGCCATCATTGCGAATTTTTTGCAGTTTTTAGCCTATTTCAATGTATTTTAAGCCATTTTAGACCTATTTTTACCTTATTTTCGCTTTTTTTGTCCTTTTTTCTCTTTTCCTTTGTTTTTTCTCTTTTTTTCTCCTTTTTTCTCTTTTTTTCTTTCCCCCTGCTTGCCCCCTTCGTTTTATTGCCCCCCGGGCCCCCCCCCGTTTTAACCCCGGGGGGGGGGGGCAGTGCACATGTCTGTTCAGGTATAAAAAGGGTGTAAAAACATGAATTTGTGTAAAAAATTCACATTTTTGGAAGAAAAATTAGTATAAAAAAAGTACTTAAAATTTTTTCGAGAGGGTAAGGGGGGGGGTCTGATTTCAAAATCTAGAGGGGGGTTAGGGGTAAAAAATTCAAAAATTTGGGGAGGGGAGGGCCCCCCTGGATTTTTTTTCTAGGGGGGGGCCAAAATTTCGAGGCTAGGAAGGGGGAGTGGACCCCACCCTAACCCCCCTTGTTCATCTATGTTTATGAGGCATTTTTATTAAATTATCTTATTTTTTTTAAATCTTTTTTTTTCACGACTGAATTTTGATTCAATTTTAAGCGGTTGCTGTACAAAATTCGTGAAGACCAGAAAAAAAGTAAAAATATTTTTAGAACCACCAGACTCTCGACAATCTAACTTATACTCATTCATATTGGTTAAAGCACTATTAAAAAATTTTCTTAACAGCATAAAATGTACCTTGACAAAAAGGTCATTTTTTGGCTATAAAACACCATTAATTTTTTATAGGGTAGTTTAATCACTTTTTAATGCCCAAAATTAGGATCGCAAAGTCAGAATTGACCTAGAAACATGTTTTTTATTTAGGTTTGTTTGGTGGAATTCTCAAACTGATTTTTGGTACACGTTCAGTACTTGTATCCATAGGTTTTTAATAAATTAAAATTTAAAAAAACTAATGGGCCTACAATTTTCGGCGATCTTCAAGTATAACGAGAATTAAGTTAGCCTCTCGTAACAGCCTCTAGTAACGCGCTCTCAGCCTCTTGTAAGGAAAAATTCAAATATCTCACGAAATACTAAAGTGATTTTAAAACTAAAAATATGTATGGATAGTAGAGAATGAGATCTACTTGATTTAATATCAAGTTTGATATAAAATGAATTATTAAAGGCAATATAGCAGTCCTGATTTTTCATTCAGCTTCTTATAAGAGGCCTGGGTTTCCTTACGAGAGGCTGGAGGGTTCCCGGAAATTTCGCCTTTTACATTTCGTCTTTAACATCTCGTCTTCTACAACTCGTCTTCGGAAAGCTCGTCTTTTAAACATCTCGTCTTTGGAAAACTCGTTTTTTGGATGCAATTTTGTAAACGTACTTTTCAAAAGACACAGGTTTCTTCTATTTTTCGACTAAAGCATAAAATTAAAAACTTTTTTTCCTAAGCCTAAGCAAAAGCTGAAAATTAAGTAAAATTTTACCGCAAAAAAACTTTTACTAAATTATTTATTTCTAAAAACTAAAAACCTAAGCCTAAGCAAAACCTAAAAATCAAGCAAAACTTTATACATGTAAATTTTTATTTAATGATTTGCTTTTTAAATTAGAACATAAAAACCTTATTTTTGCTAAGCCTAAGCGAAACCTAAAAATCAAGGAAAATTTTATCGACAGGGCGCAAACTCGCTTTTTAAATAATACGTTTACAAAATCGTATGAAAAAGACGAGTTTTCCGAAGACGAGAAGTTTAAAAGACGAGTTTTCCGAAGACGAGATGTAAAAGACGAAAGTACGAAACTTCCGGACACCGGCTGGAGACTAAGTCCTAACCTACCAGTACGAGAATTAAGTTAGCCTCTCGTAACAGCCTCTCGTAACGCGCTCTCAGCCTCTCGTACGGAAAAATTCAAATATCTCCCGAAATACTGAAGTGATTTTAAAAAACGAAAAATATGGATGGATAGTAGAGAATGAGATCTACTTGATTTAATATCAAGTTTGATTTCAAATGAATTATTAAAAGTGATAGAGCCGTCCTGATTTTTGACTCCGCCGCTTATAAGAGGCCCGGGTTTTCTTACGAGAGGCTGGAGACTAAGTCCTAACCTACCAGTATGAGCAAATTTCCAGCCATTGTTCCGAAAACACCATCAAATCTGACTACTCAAGGACTCTTTTGAATGGACCGTCGACGAAATTTTAAATAACTTTTAAAATCATAAATTTCACTAACAAACATTTTTAAAAACATATTTTGAGTTATATTGGTGTTATTAAGTGTGTATTTATACGTTGTCACTATTGAAGTGTTGTATTTAATCCCATAAACTGTAGTTGCAAACTATTTTTTCTTAAATAACGTTATATCAAAGAATTTTTTCTACTTTGGTCACGATAGTTTTGCTAGTTTATTTATTGAAATAAGTTTTATAATAAAATGCCACTAAACTAAAATGTTGAAGTACATTATTAAATAACTAAAGCATGATATAAGGAATAATACTAAAATAACAAACAGAAAAATTTCAAAAAATAACGTTATTTAAGAAAAAATAGTTTGCAACTACAGTTTATGGGATTAAATACAACACTTCAATAGTGACAACGTATAAATACACACTTAATAACACCAATATAACTCAAAATATGTTTTTTAAAAATGTTTGTTAGTGAAATTTATGATTTTAAAAGTTATTTAAAATTTTGTCGACGGTCCATTCAAAAGAGTTCTTGAGTATGGTCAGATTTGATGGTGTTTTCGGAACAATGGCTTGGAAATTTGCTCATACTGGTAGGTTAGGACTTAGTCTCCAGCCTCTCGTAAAATAACCCCGGGCCTTCTTAGAGCACAAGCGTGGGGGGGAGTCAGAAATTCAGGACGGCTCTATCACTTTTAATAATTCATTTAAAATCAAACTTGATATTAAATCAAGTAGATCTCATTCTCTCACCATCCATCCAAGTATTTTTCGTTTTTTAAAATCACTTCAGTATTTCGGGAGATATTTGAATTTTTCCGTACGAGTAGGGCCGAAAGCCTAGGGCTTACGAGAGGCTGTTACTAGAGGCTAACTTACAATTCTCGTACTGGTAGGTTGAGGTACTTAGTTTCCAGCCGGTGTCCTGAAGTCTTCTTACTTTTGCTCTCTTTCACATTTTCGCTCTCTTCGGAAAACTCGTCTTTTAAACTTCTCGTCTTCGGAAAACTCGTCTTTTCCATACGATTTTGTAAACCAATTAATTTAAAAAGCGAGTTTGCGCCCTGTCGATAAAATTTTCCTTGATTTTTAGGTTTCGCTTAGGCTTAGCAAAAATAAGGTTTTTATGTTCGAATTTAAAAAGCAAATCATTAAATACAAATTTACCATGATAAAGTTTTGCTTGATTTTTAGCTTTTGCGTAGGCTTAGATTCTCAGTTTTTTTGAATAAATCATTTTATAAAAGTTTATCATGATAAAAATTTTGCTTGATTTTTAGCTTTTGCTTAGGCTTAGGTAAAAAAATGTTTCAAATACATTGTTTTAGTCAAAAAGTAGGAGAAACTTTTCTTTTGAAAAAATGCGTTTACAAAATCGCATCCAAAAGACAAGTTTTCCGAAGACGAGATGTTTAAAAGACGAGTTTTCCGAAGATGAGTTGTAGAAGACGAGATGTTGAAAGACATATTGTAGATGACGAAATTTCTGGGAACTCCCTCCTCCTCCCTCCAGCCTCTCGTAAGAAAACCCGGGCCTCTTATAAGAGGCTAAGTCGAAAATCAGGACGGTTATATTGCTTTTAATAATTCATTTTAATTCATACTTGATATTAAATTAAGTAGATCTCATTCTCTACTATCCATCCATATTTTTAGTTTCGAAATCACTTCATTATTTTGTGAGATATTTTAATTTTTCCTTACGAGAGGCTGAGAGTGCATTACGAGAGGCTAACTTATTTCGTAGTAAATACAATTGTAGGCCCATTAGTTTTTTAAATTTTAATTTATTAAAAAACTAAGGAGACAAGTAAAGTGTACCAAAAATCAGTTTGAGAATTCCATCCAACAAACATAAATAAAAAACATGTTTATATATAGGTCAATTCTGACCTTTCGTCAGATCTCAATTTTGAGCATTAAAAAGTGATTAAACTACTTTTTAAGAAAATAAATAGTGTTTTATAGCCAAAAAATGACCTTTTTTGAAGGTACATTTTATGCTGTTAAGAAAATTTTTTTAATAGTGCTTTAACCAATATAAATGAATATTTGTTAGATATCCAAGAGTCTGGTGGTTTTAAAATTTTTTTTATTTACTTTTTTTTAGTCTTCACCAATTTTGTATAGCAACCACTTGAAAAGGTCCAAAATTCAGTCGTGAAAAAAATTTAAACATAGGGTAATTTATTAAAAATGCCTCATAAACATAGATGAACAAGGGGTCAGGCGGGTCATCTTCCCTAGCCTTGAAATTTTGGCCCCCCCCTAGAAAAAAAATCCAGAGTTTTTTGAATTTTTTCACTGAGCCCCTCGAGATTTTGAAAATAACCCCCCCTTACCCTCTGAATTTTGAGTATTTTTTTATATAATTTTTCTTCAAAAATGTGAATTTTTTAAAAATTATGTTTTATATTTTTATACCTGACATGCGCCATGCGCCCCCCCCCGGGGCTGAGGGGGGGGGGGGGGATGGGGGGGGGCAGCAGGGAAAAGAAAAGGAGAAAAAAAAAAAGAAAGGAAAGGAAAAAGAGACAAAAAAAGCGGAAATAGGTAAATATGAAATGGCTTAATATTGAATAGGTGAACGGAAATTCGCATGATGGCGTCATCATAGGTTAATGGCGTCATATTTTTAGGGTACTTTTTCATTTTTTGGCAAAGGCGCAATTGGTGAAATGACTGAGCCCTGAGGCACGCCTGTTTGTACTATCCTAGGTTTGGAGATTGAGTCTCTGAATGAAGTTTTGTTGATTCTGCCTCTGAGATAGCCACTTAGCCATCTGATTAGATAGGCTGGGAGCATACATGGGCACGGGGGGGAGGGTTGGAGGGGGTTAACCCCCCCAAATTCTGAGAACGGGGGTTTAACCCCCCCCCCCCCACTCAGAAGTGGGGGGGGAGAAAAAGTTAACCCCCCAATTTTGGAAAAATGAAGAAAAAAAATGTCTTTAAAATGACTTCTAACTGCCCCCAAACTTAAGTTTTGAGGTCAAAATGAGTGTTTTAAGCAATAAAAACCTCAAAAATGCTATAAAAAGGGCTTTTTGACCTAAAATTAGCGTTTTTTACCCATTTTTCCTTCAAATTTGAAAAACGATATGGGTAAAATGCACTCCAGAAAAAAAACAATATGGGTATTTTGTGTTTCTCGGATTTTAACCCCCCTAATTTGGGGTTTAACCATAGGTGGGCAGGGGGGGGTTATACCCCCCCAAAATTTGGGATTTTGCTGACACCCCCCCCCCCCAAATTCGCCTCCCGGAGAAAAATTTTTAAGTGTTATAAAACAACTAAAAAAAATTTTCCGCGCTTCGCGCAGAGAGTTACTTGTTAATTGGCGATTTATCTTAGTTTTTCGATTACAAATCGATTATCCCGTTCAGTAGTTAAGGTATACGGTTTAATAAAACTACTATAAACACTATTATCCTTTAATTAACGTTTTAAACACATGTTTTAAATGTGTAGGTTAGTATAAGAAACCTTAAATTTTGTAATAAGTATCATTTGGAATTAAACTTTCAAGTGTATTTTAGCGCCTTAAATTAAAAATTTTCTCCCCCGGGGGGCATTCTGCCCCCCGGACCCCGCTGACAAGGGGCTCCGCTCCTTGACCCCGCTGGGGGGCTCTCGCCCCCAGACCCCCCATTTCTGGGGGGCTGCCGCCCCCCAGACCCCCCTTCAGGGTTAGTAGGGCCCCCAGACCGCCCCCCAAAATGAAATCCTGGGCACGCCACAGCAAAAGGGGGAGTCTGTTTTACCACAAATTTTTCCCTTTGCCGACCTAAAAGAGGTGTCTAGACCCCTCTGGCTACACCCATGTATGTATATAATCTTTAATTAAATATAAAATTATGGATTAAAAAGTTTGTGATACTTGACTTTATAATCAAGACAATAATATTATTATTCTATTATTACATAATTATTAAAAAAACTATGATTTCTAATCTAATTATAAGAATATATAAACACATTATTAATAAAAGAATTAAAAAAATTACAATTTGTAAGTTGCAATGTCTTATTTCAATTTTACACAGTTTTAAAGCATTTATAAGCTTGTTTTACGTTTTTTACACGTTTTAAGCCCATTTTAAGGCAGCGCGGAAATATTGGGTACACCCCCCCCTCAAAATTTGGGTCTTGCCGGACACCCCCCCTAAAATTTGACCCCCCCCCCTATACCCCCCAAAATCCGAGAGGCTGCCCACCTATGGGTTTAACCCCCCCCCACTCCGGACCAACTTGCCCATGTATGGCTGGGAGTGTGCTGTTTACTATCTTGTTGATTAAAATTTCTATGCTGATGGTGTCAAAGGCCTTGGTAAGGTCCAAGGCTGCTACTATTGTTCTATTGGCTGGAGCTTTTTGGTTGAAACCGGTTGCTATTTCATTGGTAAGTTGAAGGAGAGCAGTGGCTGTTGAGTGTTGGGTTTGAAACCATGCTGATCTGGATGGGGTAGATGTTGGAGAAGGATCGGTTGGATTATTTTTTCAAGAACTTTTATTGCTGGGCAGAGAAGTGAGATTGGTCTAAGAGGTGGAGATGAGGAGATCCTTTCCAGGTTTGTTGAGTGGTATTATGGTTGCAGTTTTCCAGATTGTAGGTATGCTATTTGTTTTTAGTGATAGGTTGAACAGATCAGTTAGATATTGAATGCCAAGAGGACCAAGGTTTTTAAGGTGGAAAATGGTGAGGTTGTCAGGACCGAAAGCTTTGGAGTTGTTTGAAGATTTTATGGCATTTTCTACTTCTATGGTTGTGATAGTTTTAGGTTCTTGTTTGATTTTTTTAATGTTTCTAATTAATTTTCTATTTTCTTTAGGTGTTTTGAAAGGTTTGTTTGGAGTAAATTGTTGGTTGAAGTTGTTTGCTAATAGTTGAGGGTCGTTTATTAAGTTTCCATTGAAGTTTATTGCGCAATTTGGGGTGAGTGGCTGTTTGTTATCTAGTGATTTTATGGTTTTCTAAAGTTTAAAGGAGTTGGTTTTATGGCTGAAGGTGTCCAGATATGAATGCCATTTTTTGGCAGCGTTGGTGCGGATTTGGATGTGGATTTTTTGGTTGAGCCCTTGTAGTTGGTGTGAAAGTGGGTTAGTTTTGCGAAGATTGTCTCTTTCATTGATAAGCTTTATGGTTTCTGGAGTAAGGTTGGCTTGAAAATTGTTGTGACGACCGGCTGGTATGTTGTGTGAGGAAGCTTTGATTAATATATTTCTAAACGTTTTTTCATCTTTTTTGATTTCTGTAGGAGCTGGGATATTAAGTAATTTAGTTTCTATTTCATTTTTGTAGTTGGTCCAATTGGCTTTGTTGAGGTTGGTGAAAGTTTTTCTGGTTTGGAGTGCTATTGTTTGAATAGTTTGAAGGCTGACGATGATTGGGAGGTGATCAGAACTCAATATGGTAACCGTTTTCCAGTCCGAGGAGGTAAGGAGTGAGTCTGAGACAAGGGAGATATCTGGCGATGTTGGGTTCCCATTAGAGGGGATGCGTGTTGGTGTGTTTGTGTTTAGAGATGCCATATTAGAGTTGTTGATGATTAGCGTTTTTTATCTATTTTTCCTTCAAAATCGAAAAATGATATGGTTGTAAAATGCACTCCAGAAAAAAAAACGATATGGGTATTTTGCGTTTCTTGGATTTTAACCCCCCCTAGTTTGAGGTTTAACCCCCCCCACACTCCGGACCAACTTGCCCATGTATGGGGTTAGGTTAACCTTTTCTCCCTTCCATTTCTGAGGGGGGGGGGTTAACCATACATGGGCACGGGGGGGTTGGGGGGGGGGTTAACCCCCCAAATTCTGGAGAAGTGGGGTTTAACCCCCCCCCCCCTTAGAAAGTGGGGGGGGGGGAGAAAAAGTTAACCCCCCCCCAATTTTGGAAAAATGATGAAAAAAAATGTCTTTAAAATGACTTCTAACTGCCTCCAAACTTAAGTTTTGAGGTCAAAATGAATGTTTTAAGCAATAAAAAGCTCAAAAATGCAATAAAAAAGGCTTTTTGACCTAAAATTAGTGTTTTTAACCTATTTTTCCTTCAAAATCGAAAAACGATATGGGTAAAATGCATTCCAGAAAAAAAACGATATGGGTATTTTGCGTTTCTCGGATTTTATCCCCCCCCCCCCCCCTAATTTGGGGTTTAATCGTCATTTTTTGGAGCAATATGAAATTAACGGTAATAACGATCGCTGTATATTTGAAAAACTCGCTTTT
>JASAMX010002203.1:0-83647 GCA_030248175.1 Microlaimidae sp. YZB2_3 | reverse complement strand
GTAAAATCAATCTAAAATAATTTTTCAAGCTTTTAGCTTTCAAAATTTATCATAATTTTTCTCACCCGTTTAAAACTCGCCTAGATATTGTCGTTTAAATGTACAATGTTTTCTAAATGATTGGGCTAGTTATTAGTTAATCACTGGTGATTCTGGATTAAAAAATTTCAAGTTTAAAAAATCTGGGTTTTCCTTATGTTAAAAAAAAATCTGAGCTAAAAAGTTTTCTCCGTTGTTAGAAAATATCTTAATTTTTCTGATTTTTTACAAACTCGCTGTTTTAAAATTTTTGCCGAAAAAGTTAATCTTTACCTCAAAACCCCAGATTATTTGCAAGAAACACATTTACACCATTTTTGACATTATACAGTTTTAAAATTACGTAAAGCCATCAATATCCCAAAATAGGTTATGGTACATATGTTTCGCTCCGCGCCATTCATTTAATGCAAATTATGGTAAAAAATTTGTGTTCTTTCGGAAAAAGTTGGATTTGGTGGGATGTTTTTATCTTTAAACTGCAATATTTCAGCAAATTTTAACTAAATATAAAAAAAATTATATTTTTAGGAAGTTTAAAGAAACAAAGGGCTTTTTAAAATTGGTTTAGCCGTAAAAATGACTAATTAAAAACCATATCATTTAGACGTTTATGTACACCTTAAAACATGGTTTACAGTTTCTATTTTTTATACGTTCACTAAACTAATCATGAAGTATTTTTATTGCTTTTTAGTTTATACTAATCGATGTGTCAGGTCATACTGAGAAAAAAATTATATTGCACCAAAAATTAATTTACAACGGTTGACGATTTATTAAATGAAATACTGCTTGTTTATTTTGAATGTGTTTTTATACACCATTTTTTAAAATAAATGATTTCTACTGAAAGAATATTAATAAAGCTTACACCATTTTTCAGACTATATCATTTATAATGAATGAATATTAATAAAAAATAACAGAAAACACGCAGTTATAGACACCTTGCACTGAAACGCAGTTTATACATGAAGTATGCAATATACATAAGTGTCACCATAATGGATAATTACCGTACTCCTACTTATCTTTTCGTAGTATGCAGATGAGGCGATAGAAAGCGCGCGAAATTTCGATCGATTGATCTGCATACTACGAAAAGATAAGTAGGAGATACGTATTTTCGCGCGCTTTTTATCGGTTGATCTGCATACTACGAAAAGATAAGTGGGAGATAGGGTATTTTCGCGCGCTTTCTGTCGGTTGATCTGCATACTACGAAAAGATAAGTAGGAGTACGGTAAATATCCATTATGGTTACACTTATGTATATTGCATACTTCATGTATAAACTGCGTTTCAGTGCAAGGTGCCTATACAATGTGTTTTTTACTTACAACTTTTTTATAGTTTAGAAAATTTTAAATTTAATAAAACGAAACGTCTTTTCAATTTCAAATTTAATAAAACGAAATGTCTTTTCATTAGTCGCTTTTTCCAAAAGCAAAACTGGTTATACCTGAATAATAACAAACATTAAAATACACATAAAAACTGTAATAACAAGTAAAAAATATTTTTTTTAATATTACTATTTATTTAATACATTTCGGAATTGAACCAAATATAAAACTTAAGCTTCTTGGCATCCTAGCGTATTTTCTGTTAAGTTTTATTAATATCCGTTCAGTAGAAATGATTTATTTTAAAAAATGGTGTATAAAAAAACATTCGGAATAACCAACCGGTATTCTTGATAATAACTCGTCAACCATTGGGAATTAATTCTTAATGTAATACCATAATTCTTCTTAGTGTAATCTGACACATCAATTAGTATTAATTAAAATACAATAAAAATACATAATAAATTAGTATACTGGACCTTTAACTAAATAAATGACTCTTTTTTATTGTCCAACTGACTTTTTTCCGTAACTTTTTTCAGATTAATTATAATTTTTTTTCGAAATTGATTATAAATTCATGTTTGAAGAAAAACATTAAGGTTCCTCAAAAAACAAAAATTTTTAAATAGGAAGAAGTAAATTCACAACAAACAAATGTATTAAAAAATGTTGCAAAAATATATTTTAACATTTATTGCAAAATTTTGGTGTAGAATCAAAAAAAATTGCAACAAATATTTTTTGAAATACCAGACATAAAGAAAACAATTTTTATAAATAAAGACAGTTTTTATAATTTTTCTTATAAATAAATTTTTTTAATTAATTTAAAAAAATATCGTCCCAACACTTCACGGCGGTTTCAGTTATTTGAAGGGTGGAAGCAGAATTCGAACGAAGGGCGTTGACCAATTTTAATCCCAATTCCTTAATGTCTTGGGGTTCCAAAATTTTACTTCTGGGTGTTTAAAGCCAAAACACAAATCGTAACACGAGGAAATTAAAATAACAATATGTTAAAACCCAATTTATGCATAATTCTGAATTTACTGATTAAATAAGAGCATTAAAAATTTCGAAGTTTTTTAACAAAAGGAACATAATTTTTGGGCTTTCGTATAAAACAACAGATATTTAGTAAAACCTTAATTTAAAATTTAGTTTTAAATAGACAAAATTAAAGTATTAAACGTTTGATTTATACAACTTTGCTTTGCAAATACAAATATCGCTTATTCAATTCTTTAGCAAGTTATTTTTGTGTATTTTTTCAACATATAAACAGTTTTAGTAGACAATGAACTAACTGACTATCTTTAAAAATTAATTACTTTTTTTAATAATAAATTGTTAATTTAATTTTCATTTATTCTCAAATAATTATTTTTGATGAAATTGAAATTTAAATAAAATAAAACCAGCAATTTTTTGACTTTTAATACCAATAATTGGCGAGGTATCGGTTGAATTCTCTTCACAACTAGCACTTGTGGTGGGTTCGCATTCTAAATAATCCGCTTCTTTAGGTAAATTCTCACCGAACTCTTGCTTTAAGTGATTTCTTCGAACGTGAGTTCTCCACGAATTCAAACACCCATATTTCTTCCCGCAGTTGGACTGCCCGCATTTATAAGACGGGCGCCAGGCTGAAGCTTCATGAAAATTTCGAAGATGCAGTGATAATTCTATTATTGTTTCAAATTTTCGATTTTCGCAAGCTGATATTGGACAATTTAACATAATCAACCAGTTCGCCATTGCAAAATAAAACAAAATAGCGTCCAAAACCATTCCAAATGAAAAGTCTGTAAATAGTTTGTAAAAATTACAAAGTAATTTGGAAAAATAAATAATTTTACAAACTCGTCTGTGATGGCCACTAGTTTGTTTGCAAAGTAAAAAGATCGAAGTTTTTTGTACAGCATGTTTCGCAAATAAAATTAAGAGAGTATTGGTAAAAACACCCCAAATCAGTCTGAAAAGAGGAGTGTTAGCCTTGGGATCAACCAATTGAGTAGCTCCACGCGATATAATGGCATTGGATTCAAGTAGAACAACTAGGATTTTAAATTGATCCAAAGTCCTAGTACTTCTACTTGAATGCAACTCCATCATACTATCACTCAACGGGCTGTTTCCAAAGCAAACGCTCCTCTCTTTACACTGATTTTAGGAGTTTTTACTGATGGGACTTCATTGGGTGTTGTCCTTTCTCAACTCGGCGGTCAAGCCATTAGATTCAACCTCTCCTGAATCAGAGTGGACCACTTGTTTTCAAAGTCGCCCTAGTTCCCATAGTATGTCCCAATGTACCCCTGGGAGTTTGTAGTAATCTGGAATGCCAGTGTGAATGAGTTGATGTCCTAGTTGAGTTAATGGTTTTAATTGAGTTGAGTTAATGTCCTAGTTGAGTTAATAGTCAATGTTTGTTTGTCAGTATCAGGTGGCGTTGTAAAATCATGTGCCTTTGATCTAACTGTGTATTGTCGCAAAAGTGCCCTAGGGACCACCATTAATGAAGGGTGATTTAAGGCTCCTGGCAGAGCTTTGCATACTTACTGCTTTTGAACATTTTTATAAACATGCACGAGCTGATTTTATGTTGTCCTGCTGATTTTTAGTCGTTCATGGCTTAGTTACTTTGTACTGCTAATTGTAAATCGATGATATTTGTGAAATTGGGCTACCAAAGATGTCGATTCATTCTGGGGAAATATCACTTAGTACCTTTAGAGGAAAATACGGTGTTGACAGCATAGGCTGAGTATGAGAGGTTGGACTTAGGCTTTGGGCGTAGCACTAGTGTAGGCTGTGTCAATTAAGTAGGCGGCTATTAATATTAGTACATACTTATGTTTTTTTATTTGGTCCCAACATTCCAACTATATTTTTCATTTGTCATTTCTTGGCAAAAGCTAACATTTTGACAGGTCTATTTCTTTTTGCCAAGCTTTTTTCAGTTAATTTGAGTTTTGGCATGCCTTAACTTTAGAACTAACACCAAAAAACTCTTTAGTACTAAAGCACTTTAATCCTTAGCTTTAGTTTTAGTACTAATGAACTTGTAGTGTAGGCTGTGTCAATTAAGTAGATGGCTATTGTACCTGTTGCGCCATTTGCAATTGTGCGCCCAACTAACGAGAAAATTGTGGTTGCGCCGGCGTTTGCATTTGTTGGCATTCCAAACTGGTGTGAAAATTTGAAATTAAAGAGCACGCTAAGCTGGGGCTGCGCATGTGGTTGTATTTGATGCAAAAATATTAGTGGAGGTACTGATGGTGGTAAGGTAGCTACAGTAGTAGTAGGTACAGGTACAATAATAATTGGTAGAGGTACAGTAGTAGTATGTGGAGGTACAGTAGTAGGTGGTGGTGGGATCATTTGCGCAACTGTCAGTGTACATGGAAAAGTACCAGAAATTTAAAGCCTGCTGGGTAGCCAAAACCCCAATGGTAGAACTAGGGATCGACCGGGGCAGAATTATTGCTGATGCCGGGGCCGGGGCCGGGGTAGAGAAATTTAGATTTGCCGGGGCTGGGGCCGGGGCCGGGGTAAAAAATTTTGCCCCGGCCGGGGCCGGGGCAGGCTAAAAATTTAGCAGAATTTTTAATTTTGGTCTTTTTTTTCAAAAATTCTAGTTTTTTATTGTAAATTATTTGTTTTACGTAATGTATAGTCACATTTTGGAATTTAAGCCCTTGTGTAAGTAGAAAAACTTATTTTTTTAATACACAAAGTTTTTTCAAGCAGAACAAAAAAATATTTGAATATTTCGATTTTTTTAGACCTAAATTACTATTATATTCAGTATACACTACGGTTGTAAAAAGTAATGATTTTTGATTATTTTCAAAAAAAGTAAAAAATAATTTTAAAAAAAAATTAATTTAAGTAAAGTAAGAATAAAAGTAATTTGTGACATTTTAATTTAAGTAAAGTAAAAATAAAAGTAACGGCCGAAATTTTATTTAAGTAAAGTAAAAGTAAGACCTATTTTTTAAATAAAAGTAAAATTATAATAAAAGTAATTTTGCAACCGAGCAAAACGTCGATTTGTGGAGCTCCAGAGCCCCGTTCCAAAGTGTTTCGCTAATTTATGCATAAATTTTCATTTTAATTTTTTTAGTCTAAGTACAGTAAATGGTGTTTAGCGTGTTAGCGGCTTAAAAAACTTTCTTTTGAGACTCATTTTACAACAAGCTCATAGAAAATCTACTTGTTGAAATAACTTAAATTTTACTTAAATTAATTTAAGTATTTGTAGGAAAAAACCTGAGTAAGAGTAAAAGTAAAAGTAAGTGAAAGTTAACCCTTTGGTATTCATTCCGCTGCAAATCCGCAGAAAGGATTTCACGCCACTGCTGCTCAATGTTAAATTTAGTCAACGATCGTCGAGAGCCACAGAGTTTCACACACTGCAGCACTGACGCAATATATCTTTTGCAGATTTGTAGCGGTTTATGGACGAAAAAAATCCCAAGGGGTTAAAAGTGAAGTAAAAGGAAAAGTAATAAAAAATTCGTTACCTTTATTTATGTAACTTTTTACAACAGTAGTATACTTTACGTAAGTATTAGAAATATATTCAAGTTTAAAGCAATATTATACTTAATGCCACTAACCATTCTTATAACTTTTAAACAATGCTCTATAAATAGAGCAGGAGTTAAAACATTTTTATACGGGAAGTATGTTTTAATTAAAAAATCAAAACGTGTTAAAGGAACCAAATTCAAAATTGGATACCCATATAAAAAAATTATTTGACAATAGTGGAATTTTTTTATATTGCAATAAATCGAGTATGTTGATAATTGTAGAAATGTAACTCTAAATCTAAAATATAATGGTCTTCAAGAATATTATTTTGAAGAAACATCTTTTTTAGAACTTCACTTACACGCCTCTATTCAACATTTTCAGTCTAACATACAGGAGGGATTAAAACGCACCTTTTCATTTTAAATTGTTAAAACATATTTAAAGATTTATTACCACTTTTAATTAAATTAATAATTAATAATTAAATTATTGCAAGTACAAGCGACTATGTTCGCTTTCTAGCTTGTTTTAAGTTGTTAGTTTTAGTCATTTTAATCCGCTTACTTATTTTTTAGCCAAAAATCATAAAGTCAGTGTCACGTGAACTTTTGCAATGAAATTGTTTTTTTTTTGTTTTTGCACTACTTTTTGTAATTTTTCGAGATTTATCAAAAACATATGGCCCAAGAATTTTCAATTATACATAAGTTTCTGAATAAAATTGTGCAAGAAAAAACGCCACATTTCTAACGCACGCGAATTTCTGTGCATATACCACTGATTTCTTACGCAGAGATTTTTTTGCTGTCAATACCCGTTTTTTTGGAAGTGCATTTCACGAAAAAGTGGAAGAAAAGTTCCCATATGCACTGCAAAACACTAACACTGTGTTAAAAATTGCGTTAAAAATTAATTTAAAAAAACAACAACAGTGCGCCTATGAAATAGAAGCAAATGGCGGGTTTTCAGTATTAAAGTCGCACAAATTCGAATTTCCAGCAAATTTTTTGTTTAAAAATTAGGTTTTCACCATTTTCGGCATATATATGCTAATTTTTATTAAAACTATAATTATAAAAACCTTAAAAGTCTTTTACTTTTGCAAGAAAACTCTGGATCGGGTGGTACACCTTTAAAACTGTGTCCAATAATTAATATCATTAATTTTCGACACGTATTAATTGATTTTTTAAGCAAATTTTATTCGAAAACTTTTTCCAAATTAAATACAAACAGTTCATACTATTTTCTTGTTTAAAAAATTAAAGTTTGGTGTCCTTTGGGCTGTAAAAATAGTAAACTCGGTAAAAAAAAAGTGGACTGACTACGCAGGGTTTTCCTGCAAAAACAAGAGGACCCAGTCGGAGTAGACCCTACACAGAATTTATGAATACCTGTGTAGTTTCAGCAATAAATTTAAAAATGCTAAAATAAAAGCAAGAAATCAACTTGAATTTTTTTTATTTAAAAAAATGTTTTAGCATCACTAAATTTTAAGAAGGTTTCAATAACACCTAAAAATAAAAGTAAGAATATAATATAATTTAAACAAATGTCCAGTTGTATGATAAACTTTCATAGAAAAACTCACACATCAGCGAATTTAATAGGAATTATTATCGATTTCTGCTAAATTTTTGTACGCGGCGATTTTGTAAACATGTTAGAAAAACGAATTTGGTGCACAACATATCGCTGTTCAAGAAAATTTTTGTTGGGTGCAAATTAGCTTGTGCCGAAAAGTAAGATTGCATCATTTTTCTTTTAAATTTAGTTAAAAAATTTACTGTGCACATAGCGGAAAATTCTCTTGGGTTATATATTTTTGATATAAACAATGATATTATAATAATTCTAATATTTATTGTATACGTCTCATGAATGGACTTCTATTGTCAAACTCTAATCTTGTAAATAAAATCTACAAAATGGTTTTTAATGCTAAAAAAGTCTTCAAATTTTTAGAATAATGACTCATGATTAAAATAAAGAATCTTATTAAAATAGAGATTTAATAAAATCTTAAAATATAAATAATAAATATCCTCATATTAAAGCGATTACATTAGCTCTTTAAATAAAATTTTATATATTTATCACTGTGTAAAATTG
The DNA here is from genome assembly GCA_030248175.1 of Microlaimidae sp. YZB2_3. NCBI lineage: Eukaryota > Metazoa > Nematoda > Chromadorea > Desmodorida > Microlaimidae > Microlaimidae sp. YZB2_3. The sequence continues at coordinate 75,599 of JASAMX010002203.1, read as the reverse complement.
TAAAAACTGCTTAAAATTTGTATTCTTAGGGGTTACCCCGGTTGATTTGACAGCTAAATTGCAGGGGCCGGGGCCGGGGTAGAGGAAATTGCGTTTGCCTGGGCTGACCCCGAGGCCGGGGTAGAAAAACAGTGCCGGGGCAAGCCAGGGCGGGGGCCGGGGCCGGGGCCCCGGTCAATCACTAGGTAGAACCCAAAAAGTAGGAGCTTGTTGATCTCTTTGAGATTAGAGGGGCGCCAGGTCATCTACTCAAATTGGTGGGTTGTTGTACTGGTGAGTTTACTTGTTTGACATGACGTTTTTTAGTGGAAGGTGGAACTAATGGAAAAAAAAGAAGAAGAAGAAGAAGAAGAAGAAGAAGAAGAAGAAGAAAAAAATAAAGAAGAAGAAGAAAAAGAAAAAGAAGAAGAAGAAGAAGGATAAAAATAATAAAAAGAAGAAGAAAAAGGAAAGTTTCTAGTATCCTGGCCTGCTCGTGGTGGGAATGCAAAATGAAGCAAATGACATCTCTCAATGCTTCGCTTTCAAATTAGGATCGCAACAAAACCAGTTACCAACTGCACCTTTTTGCCAAGCTCCAATCAGAAACCCGCGCTCTGGCTGGAGCTCTGGCTGCGGGTAAGGGACATCAAAACCAACCCTGGCCCCAGGGTCACAGTAATATATGGTACATGTAACATTTGCAACAAAAACAAACACACACCACACTGGGTACATGCAAAATGCAGGCAAACCACACTCATACAATAAAGCAACAACCAACATGGTCCTGCCAATTACATACCTTACACCAAACACAAAAACAACACTCACAAAAACATAACAACAAACAAACCCCAAAACACAACAACACAACACAAATAACAAACAACAAACATTCAAAACCAAGACCACAGCACAACAAGCACAAAACAAAAGTAACACTCAACACTCCAAATCAAAACTAAAAATATTACTGTTAAGGTACTTTACAAACTGCTAATACTTTGATATATACTACAGTGATAAAACCTAATAGATATAGGCTAAGTGCTTTTTAGCTTGCTGATGTACCTATGCATGCCATGAGTCCCTAGGTATAGCTGTTATGTATATTCAGGAAGCTCAGTGACTTTATGTTTCAAAATTATTTTGAGTATATAAGTAAAATGTTTTCCTAAGATTGTATGTAGAACCTTCTAGACCATTCTGGAAAGTGAGGTCATATTACCTAATGCTCATTGGCTAAGAACTTTCTAGAAACTTCTGGAAGCATGCTTTGCTGGTATATAAATGGGGCCTGTTAGCTTCTGATTATAGTGTATATTTGCCTTTCTTTGTGCTTTGTCATTACTGCTCTGGCTATACTGAACTGCTGCTTTGCCTTGTGCTACTTTGCTACTGACACTGTTTGCTCAATCAGGACCATTGGATTACAGCTAAAGCCAACTGACCCTAGAGTCTTGACTAAAAAAACATCCAAAGATACAGTCCTGTCTACAGTGATGCGGTACACTAGAGAAGGATGGTCAGCTCACTTAGCTTCTGATGAAGGTTCCACAAATACTCCTGACAAAGACACTGATGAGGACTCGCCTATCAGTGAGGGCTGCTCTGTAAAAGATTTCAAGAAGATAGCTAGTTACCTAAGCATTGCCAGCGGGTGCCTAATTTAGGGGTTTTGGGTAGTAATCCCTGTGTCATTGCAATGACAAGTCTTGGAGCTGCTTCATTTGGGACATTTTGGCATGCAGCCTATGAAGCAGCTTGCATGCACTGCAGTCTACTGGCCAAGAATTGATGCTAACCTCATGGAAGCATGTCATCTATGCACCTCTTGTGCAGAACATCAAAACAAGCCATCAAAACCGACAGTTCACCCCTGGATGCTACCAGAAAAACTGTGGAGCCGACTACAAATTGACCATGCTGTTAATTTCATGGGAAACAACTGGCTGGTCATGATTGATGCTTACTCCAAGTATCCCTGCATACATGCGACAAGTTCAACTTCTACAAAAACTACTACCAACCTGCTGGAAGAGGACTTTGCTCATTTTGGTTACCCTCATACAATTGTCTCAGACAATGCTACTACCTTCACATCTGAAGAGTTCCAGCAGTGGTGCAGAGAACGCGGAATTGTACACTTAACAGGTGCGCCATATCAACCTGCTACAAATGGAGCTGCTGAACGCCTAGTTCAATCTTTCAAGCAGGCTCTAAAGAAATCATCTTTGGCACCAAGGATGGCACTGCAAGAATTCTTGTAACATTACAGGCGCACACCTTTGCCTACTGGATTTTCACCCAGTGAATTGCTGAATGGACGTCAGATCCGCTGCAAGATTGATGTCCTACTGCCTTCACCCCCCCCCCACTTGGCTCAAGGAAAGCAAGCCCAGTTGGCCACAAAGTTCCAGATGAAGGAAAATTCTTCAGCGCAGATTGCTAAGATGTGGTCCTTTTCTGTGGGAACACCTTGCTATGCCTTTTACTGTGGTCCAAAACGTGACAAGGATCCACGTTGGGTACCTGCAGTGGTCACAAAAGTTTTTGGATCAAGAAGCGTTAATGTCAAGATTTGCACCCGTGGTCGAATTTGGCGCAGACACCTGGAACAACTCCGACCTAGCTATGGAGTTCATGAAGATAAGATCCTGGAGAAGCCCCTGTGCAATAGAATAAAACTGCATACACTTCAATTCCAGAGCTAAGAGACTTGGAGTATAATGAACTGCCAGCAGCTAACAAAAAAAGGAATCCACGCCTACCAACTGGAGATGAATATGGGATTCACAACCCTCACCGTTCCAAACGAAATCAGAAGCAGAAGACTAAGACTTGCTGTAATTAGACTGATCGCCTTTGGTGGGATAACCTCAGGCTGGGAGGGAGGTGTTAAGGTACTTTACAAACTGCTAATACTTTGATATATACTACAGTGATAAAACCTAATAGATATAGGCTAAGTGCTTTTCAGCTTGCTGATGTACCTATGCATGCCATGAGTCCCTAGGTATAGCTGTTATGCATATTCAGGAAACTCAGTGACTTTATGTTTCAAAATTATTTTAAGTATATAAGTAAAATGTTTTCCTAAGATTGTATGTAGAGCCTTCTAGAACATTCTGGAAAGTGAGGTCATATTACCTAATGCTCATTAACTAAGAACTTTCTAGAAACTTCTGGAAGCATGCTTTGCTGGTATATAAATGGGGCCTGTTAGCTCCTGATTATAGTGTATATTTTCCTTTCTTTGTGCTTTGTCATTACTGCTCTGGCTATACTATACTGCTGCTTTGCCTTGTGCTACTTTGCTACTGCTGCTGTTTATCTGTTCCTGTTAGCAAATAAACTACTGTTTTGGAATCCTTTTGTGTACATCGCCACTGAAAACACAACAACTACAAATAAACATCAATGGCACTAACACAAGCATTACAGAGCTTCAAATGCTCGCCATTAAAACTCAAGTAAACATTATCACAGTGCAAGAAACAAAACTCAAAGCATCACAAACAAATGCACCAAAACTACAAGACTACACCGCGTCAGACAAGACAGACAAGGAAAAACTGGGGGAGGACTACTCACATACATACACAAAGACACTATATTCTCCCAACTCAATCCTACTCAAATTCGACAACAAACACACAACACCTCAAAGCTACTCATAAAACGCATACACAAAACACAAAAGCAACACATAGACATCGCAAACATATACATCCCTCAAAGGGAAACTCAATCAACAACCACAGAAAACAACCAAGTAGCAGATACAACACACATCATACACCATCTCACCCAGCAAGACAACACAATTATCACAGGCGACATAAACGCTCTCTCCTCGCTATGGTTTTCTCTCATAGAAGATCGTAAAGGGGAAGCAGTAGCGGACATAATCAAAAGCTCAAAACACACAATACTCAACACAAATACACCAACACGCAAACCAACAGCGACTAATCAACAACAAACATCTCCAGATATCAAAACAATCTCAGCAAACATCAACAACACCCACTCATGGTAAACACTACATGCACTCAATTCAGACCACCTACCAATACTCACAACAATAAACATGCACACACAAAAACAACATTCACAAATTACAAAAAAGCAAACTTGCAAGCCTTCACCACACATATAGAAGACAACATACAAACACTCCCACCCACCACAAACATACATCAAGCAAACAAAGCATTTACAAAACTCATTATTCAAGCAGACAAAGTACATATTACCAAAGGTCACATTAAGCACACAAACAGGCCACTACCACAACATATCATACAACTCACACAACAACGCAACACAATCAGACAAGCAAACTCCAAACATCCAAACATACAACAGCTAAACAACCAAATACAAAAACAAATAGCAGAACATAAATCAAACATCTGCAAAACACATCACAAAACACTTTACCCACAAACACTACTCTTACAAACTAAATTATACAACACAATAGCACAACTCAAAAACAAAAAACAACGTACAGAAAAAAAACAGAGCAATCACAGTCAACACAAAAACAATCACTCGCCCATACAGCATAGCAAAACATATAAACAAACAATTCACACAATCCACAGCTCACAAAACAAACAAAACATACCACAAAATTACACACGCAATGAAACAACTGAAATTCACACCCATCACACTAACAGTACAACAAACAATTACAGCAATACAACACAGAAAAACAAACAATTTAAAAACAAACAAAAACAAAAATGGTGTATGTTTGTGTTGGGCTTGACAACACAAACATACACCACCTCAAACATTTAGGCAACAAAGCACAAATACCTCACAGAACTCTATACTACCATTATAAACACTAACACAATACCACAAAGTTGGAAACTCTCCAACTACATTCCAATTCTAAAACCAAACAAAAACATCAACAACAGCCAATCATTCAGGCCCATCTCACTCATATCTGCACTTACAAAAACTTGCAAAAAAAACTCCCATACATCACAAGCAATATACCAAACACAACATACCAACTCGGCTTCAAAAAACAACATTCCACATACACAGCAGTACAAACACTTTACACTCACATAGCAGCAGGTTTCCACAAACCAAAACCACCACACCGCACAGTTGTCATAGCACTGGACATGTCCAAAGCTTTTGACATTGTCAATCACCACACACTCATACACAAACTCGCACAAACACAAGTACCCAACAACAATCAAAAAATTCATAAAAAACTACATCAAAGGCCGCAAAGCATACACCACATACAATAATCACAAATCCAAACAAAAACTTATAAAAACAGGAGTCCCGCAATCTTCCTGTCTATCACCCACACTATTTAACATCTACACCGCAGAGATTCCAGCACTGTCACCAAATGTACACATCATAACATATGCAGATGACATTACAATATACGCATCACACCCAAACCACCCCAAAGCAAAACAACAAATACAACCATACCTACACGCAATACAAACATGAACAGACAACAACCAACTCACACTAAATGCAAGCAAAACAACATCAACACTATTTACACCAGACCCTGCAGAGTACAACACACAACTATCATTACAAATAAACAACCCAACATTCATCATAACTAAAAACCCAAAAATCTTGGGGCTCACTTTGGACCCCAAGCTTACATTCAACACACACATCGCAAATACACACAGCAAAGCATGTAAAACACTCAAAATCATTCATGCACTCACAGCAACATTGTGGTTAAACCAAAGAAACACTCACTCACACATACACGACTATCACTCGACCAATAATCAAATATGCCAGCACACTCTGGGGCCCCACTACATCAAACACACAAATTAACAAACTGCAAACAATACAAAACACTGCTCTCAGGGTCGCAACAGCGCACACCACAAACACAAAAACACACATCATACAAACAGAGGCTAAAGTCTTCCCAATAGCAACACATATTCAACTCCACGCAAAACAAGCAAAATTGTACACAGCCATGTACACAAACAACCCACTCAATTACTTAACACAACAACCTGTACCCAGTAGGCTCAAAAAAGCAAACAATATTTCACAACAACAACTACACAACAAACATTCCAACAGACATACACAACAAAACTTACAAAGCACTAAAACAACAAATCCACACAAACACAGTCACAAACCACATCAACAACATTCCAATAAACTCAATACTTCAAACAAAAGCACCAGCAATAAGCAACAAGGAAGAAAATTTTCCTCCTGGGGTCAGGAGAACCCTCACCAAACTCAGGGCAGGGAATTCTCTTTTCCTCTACTCCTACCTACACAAAATCAATCCCACACATCATCAAACTGTCCGCTATGCAAAACACAAATACACACAACACAACATCTTTTCACATGCACACACATTAATATGACCTTGGGAGCAGAGGACCTTTGGGCAAACCCCGCAGCAGTTGCTGATCTATTCCGAGAGTGGGAAGAGGGGCTTTCAGATTTAAAAGAAGCCATCATGAAAAACAAGAAATGAGTGGACGCCACAAAATCAAATTCTGTAAATGAAATAATAATAATAATAAGAATAATAATAATAATAATAATAATAATAATAATAATAATAATAATAATAATAATAATAATAATAATAGTAATAATAGTAATAATAGTAATAATAGTAATAATAGTAATAATAGTAATAATAGTAATAATAGTAATAATAGTAATAATAGTAATAATAGTAATAATAGTAATAATAGTAATAATAGTAATAATAGTAATAATAGTAATAATAGTAATAATAGTAATAATAGTAATAATAGTAATAATAGTAATAATAAATAGTAATAGTAATAGTAATAGTAATAGTAATAGTAATAGTAATAGTAACAATAGTAATAATAATAATAATAATAATAATAATAATAATAATAATAATAATAATAATAATAATAATAATAATAATAATAAAAATAATAATAATAATTATAATAATAAGAATAATAATAATAATAATAATAATAATAATTATAAGAATAATAATAATTATAATAATCATAATAATAATAATAATAATAGTAATAATAGTAATAATAGTAATAATAGTAATAATAGTAATAATAAAAATAATAATAATAGTAATAATAGTAATAATAGTAATAATAGTAATAATAGTAATAATAGCAATAATAACAATAATAGCAATAATAGCAATAATAGCAATAATAGCAATAATAGTAATAATAGTAATAGTAATAGTAATAGTAATAGTAATAGTAATAGTAATAGTAATAGTAATAGTAATAGTAATAGTAATAGTAATAGTAATAGTAATAATAATAATAATAATAATAATAATAATAATAATAATAATAATAATAATAATAATAATAATAATAATAATAATAGTAAAAATAATAATAGTAAAAATAATAATAGTAAAAATAATAATAGTAATAATAATAATGATAAGAGTAATAATAATAATAATAATAATAATAATAATAATAATAATAATAATAATAATACTAATAATAATAATCATAATAATAATAAGAATAATAAGAATAATAACAAGACGATTATTCTAAAGCCAAATGTTTGCTAGAAAATCTTTCCAAATATGTTACCGTCCTGGCTAGGGATCGACCAGGGCCCCGGCCCCTGCCCCAGCAAACGCAATTTTCCCTACCCTAGCCCTGGCCCCAGTCTCCGCAATTTAGCTGTCAAATCAACCCAGGAAAACCGGGTTATGAACAGCTAAGATAAGTTTTAAAGCACTTTTTACAATTTTAGATAAATATATATATGATATGATATCATATGATATGATATTTTACAATATGATAAACATATAAAATTTTATTTGAAGAGCTAATGTAATGGCTTTAATAGGAGGATATTTATTATTTATATTTTAAGATTTTATTAAATCTCTAATTTAATAGGATTCGCCTTATTTCAATCATGAGTCATTTTTCTAAAAATTTGAAGACTTCTTCAGTATTAAAAACCATTTTGTAGATTTTATTTACAAGATTAGGGTTTTACAATAGAATTCCATTCATGAGACGTATACAACAAATATTAGAGTTCTTATAATATCATTATTTATATCAAAAATATATAACCCAAGAGAATTTTCAGCTATGTGTGCTGTAAATTTTTAAACTAAAGTTAAAGAAAAATGATGCACATCTTACTAGTTGGCGCAAGCTACTTTCTGTGCACTCAATAAATATTTTCTCGCACAGCGATACTTTGTAAACCAAACTCGTTTTTTGACCCGTTTACAAAATCGCTGCGTACAAAAAATTAGCAGAAATCGGAAATAATTGCTATTAAATTCGCTCATTTGTGAGTTTTTCTATAAACGTTTATTGTGCAACTGGACGTTTGTTTGGATTTTATTATATTCTTAATTTATTTTTAGGTTTTATTGAAACTGTTTTAAAATTTATTAAAATTTATTAATCCTAAAACATGTTTTAAATAAAAAAAATTCAAGTTGATTTTTTTAATTTTAGCATTTTTATATTTATTGCTGAAACTACACTGGTATTCATAAATTTTGTGTAGGGTGTATTCGAACTGGTCCGCTTGATTCGGCAGAAAAACCCTACAAATTCAGTCCACTTTTTTAGCGATTTTAATATTTTTATACAGCCCAAAGGCACCAAACATGAATTTTTTAAACAAGAAATTAGTATGAACTGTTTCTATTTAATTTGAAAAAAGTTTTCAAATAAAATTTGCTTATCAATTGATGTGTCGTGTAGTGTCGAAAATTGACGATATTAAATACTGAACACATTCTAAAAAATGTACCACCTGGTTCAGAGTTTTCTTGCCAAAGTTATGGACCCAGCTCTTATAAATCCGGTCCAAAAGTTTATGAATACCAGTTAAAATGGAAAATACCAGTTACCAGTATTTAAATAGAAATTCCAGTAAATCTTTGAGCTTTTATTTAAAAAAAATTGCTAATTTAGTTTAAGGTTTTTATATTTATATTTTTAATTAAAGTAAGCATATATAACCCAAAAATGGTGAAAACCTAATTTTTAAACAAAAAAAAAATTACTGAAAATTCGGGTTTGTGCGACTTTAATACTGAAAACCCTCCATTTTTTTCTATTTCGTAGGCAAGGCACACTGCTGTTTTTTTTTTAATTAATTTTTAACGCAATTTTTAACACAGTGTCAGTGTTTTGCAGTGCATATGGGAAGTTTTCTTCCACTTTTGCGTAAAATGCACTCCACAAAAAAAAACGAGCATTGAAAGCAAGAAAAATATCTGCATAAAAAATCAGTGGTATATGCACAGAAAGTCGCGTGCGTTAGAAATGTTGCGTTTTTTCTTGCACAATTTTATTCAAAAACTTAATCTTTAATTGGAAATTTCTTTGGGTCATATGTTTTTGATCAATCTCAAGAAATTATAAAAATTCGTGGAAAATCACAAAAACAAATCATTGAAAATGTTCACGTGACATCGATTTTATGATTTTTGCTAAAAAATAAGTTAGCTGATTGAAATGACTAAAACTAACAACTAGAAACAAGCTAGAAAGCGAACATAGTCGCTTGTACTCCAAATAATTTAATTATTTTTTCTTTTACAAAAATAAAACAGTTTTTTAATTTAAAAAAATGGTAATGAAGTTTTAAAAATGTTCTAACAATTTAAAATAAATTGGTGCGTTTTAAACCCTCCTGTATGTTTAGACCGAAAAATGTTGAATAGAGGCATGTATGTGAAGTTCTAAAAAGGATGTTCTTCAAAATAATATTTTTGAAGACTAGCATATTTTAGATTTAGGGACACATTTCTACAATTATCAACATATTTGATTTATTGTAATATAAAGAAATTTCGCTATTGTTAAATAATTTTTTATAAGGGCATCCAAATTAGATTTTAGTTCCTTTAGCACGTTTTGGTTTTTTTAATAAAAACATACTCTCCATATAAAAATGATCTAAATCCTGCTTTATTTGTAGAGCATTCTTTAAAAGTAAAAAGAATGGTTATTGGAATTCAGTATAATATTGCTTTAAACTTGAATATATTCCTAATACTTACGTAATGTGTGTACTACTGTTGCAAAAAGTTACATTTGCTTCTATTTAAACAAATAAAAGTAACTAATTTTTTATTACTTTTACTTTTACTCGACACTTAACTCTTTGGGATTTTTTCATCCAAAAAGCGCTGCAAATTTGCAATAGGTATATTGCGTCAGTGCTGCAGTGTGTTAAACTCTTTGGCTCTCGACGATCGTTGACGAAGTTTAACATTGAGTAGCAGTGGCGTGGAATCCCTTCTGCGGATTTCCAACAGATTGAATACCAAAGAGGGAAAATTTCACTTACTTTTACTTTTACTCTTACTCATATTTTTTCCTACAAATACTTAAATTAATTTAGGTAAAATTTAAGTAATTTCAACAAGAGTAAATTTCCTATGGGCTTGTTGTAAAATGAGTCTCAGAAGAAAGTTTTTTAAGCCGCTAACACACTAAACACCAATTACTTAAACTAAAAAAACTTATTAAAATGAAAATTTATGCATAAAAATAGCAAAACACTTTCGAAATGAGCTTTGGAGCTTTAAAAATTGACGTTTTTCTCCGTTGCACAATTGCTTTTATTATAATTTTATTCTTGTTTTCACTTAAAATTAGATCTTACTTTTACTTTACTTAAATAAAGTTTTGACTGTTACTTTTTATTTTTACTTTACTTAAATTAAAATATTACAAATTACTTTTACTCTTACTTTACTTAAATTAAATTTTTTTAAACTTACTTTGACTTTTTCTGAAAATAATCAAAAATCATTATATTTTACAACAGTAGTGTATACTATATAAAATAAGAATTTAAGGTTTAAAAAAATCGAAATATTAAAAAAAAATTTGTTTTGCTTAAAAAAACTTTAAGTTTTTCTACTAACACAAGTGCTTAAATTCTGAAATGTGACTATTAATTACCGAAAACAAGTAATTTACAGTAAAAAATTAGAATTTTCAATCAAAAAACGACCAAAATTACAAATTCTGTTAAATTTAACAAGTTTGGTTAAATTCTTTTAAATTTAACATTTTTTTATAAAAAAAAAGCTTCATACACTATCTATAGTAAAACCAAAAATTTTTTTAAAAGGCCAATCACGGCTAAAATGTGGTATTTTATAATGAGCAAAAAACAATGTTTGTGAAACAATTATTCCTGTTTGATGGGTTAAGTGAAAAAGAAACAATTGCGTACTTGCTGCTCAATGCTCATGGTCGCTCAAGTTTTAGCCATGTGCCGGTTGCCAAAAAATAAAAATCAAACGCGATTTATAATCTGCGTTTGAGCCCCCTTCCCCCCAAAAAAAACAAAAACAAAAAAACAACAAAAAAGTTTAAAAATTAAAACACCTTTTACCATTTTTTATGAAAAACAGTCTACAATAGATAAAAACAATTTGCAGCAACTGCTTATTAGTTAAAATGCTAAATGATTTATATTTATATATTACAATTTTTGAACATATGAATTCCTCAAATTCACTATGCTAAGACATACCTATTATAACAAAATTATGTCAGCGGTCCCGCCACGAAACAAAGTTGCTCGCAGATTCATGCATTTTACTGTAAAATAATTAAAACTAAAATTACTAAAAATAATAAAACATCTATTTTTTTAAATTTTAGCGGCTTTTTGAAATAAATGAAATTTGAAATGAAAAAAATAAATGAATTATAAATGAAAAAATTACAAAATGTGTCTTTTTCTGATTATCCCATAAAATTTACATATGAAAAACCTTAGTCACGCAAAAAATACCTCTAAACGAATATCAAAAACTTACGAAAATACTTGAAATTGTTTTAATATTGTTGTTAAATCTTCACTTTTTTTATTTTTTAAATTCGGTAAAAAATTTTCATTTTATAAGAAATTATGATTTCTTAAAGGAACCGCCGACCCATAGTTATGCTAATTAAGCTCATATAAAGCTCATATAAGCTTCTAATAAAAAAATTATAAATAAAATAATGTAGGCTTAATTTTGCTTAGGATTTAAGCACAACTTTTTTAAAACGTCCGAGTACTCAGAAGTTTGGCCACTTTCACAAAACGTGTGTATCCTTCTGCTGATTGTATCAATGGCTTTCAAACATTGCTTTCAAACAAAATCAAAGTTGTTTGGAAACTTTCTTTTTACGGTTTACTTAATCCAAGCTATTTTATGGGGATTAACTTTGCTCTACCGCATACATTGGCTACATTTTTACAAAATAATTCATCGGGCGACTTAAAAACGCCTTTAAAAAGGCGGACGGCAAATTTAGAAGTAGTGTTTTGAGAGCTGAGAAAAAACTGCTCTACTGTCTCATTTAACAAGTAGTAATCTTGAGATTTATTTGCAGTTTTAACATTAAGTAAAATTTCTTGATCAACGACCTTTTGATCTAGGCCCTTTAACGCTACTGGAGACATTCTTTTACCAACTACGATAGGTTGATAGGTTCCGTAGCGTTTAGCTCCAGGTGCCCACCCAGCTAGGTGGGCACCTAACTTTTGTTTAACAAGTCGCATTTAGGTGCAAACCTAGCTGGGTGGGTACCTAAACGGCTTAGGTGCCCACCTAACTCATTTAAGTGCCATCTTACAGCATCTTGACAGTATCTTGCAGGAAAAACAAGTGGGGAGTCGTGCACTATAAAAAAATCAATACCAATATTACAATTTAACATAACCGCAAAAACATACATAAAAAACACTGAAAAATGTAGCATTCTTAACATAAAAAAACTTAGATTTTGAAAAAAAAAACACAAATGTTTGGTTTGGGAAAGTTTCGTCTGTTTTAATTACATCTTTCAACACCTTGTTTTCAACATCTCGTGTTTAGATAACTCATTTTTGGGTGAATGAAATTTTATGAAAGAACCCACATTTAAAACAGAAGTTTCCCAGTAAGGAAGTTTTTTTCTTTCCAAAGGATGTAACCAAGCAAAAACCAAAAAGCTAGTTTTTAAAAAATTACATAAAAAATGGCACCCAAATGACAAAGTTTTCTGAAATTGTTAAAAAGACGAAAGTTCCAGAAATCAAATGATTTTGTTATGAAAGAAAAATTTAAGGTTTTGACTTATTTCAAACATACTAGCATAGAAAGATGAATATATATTTAAATGTATCATTTTCGTGCAATAATTAATTGACAATGTTAGTTTTACTGCGCAGTTAACAACCATTGTGTACCTTGCAGCGGCAATGATACTGCCCTGTGATCTTGCATGCAAATTTCTGTAAAAAACAAGCTCAATAAAACACCTATTGCAAAAAAGTAAAGTAATGGACATTATTTGTATTTCAGTTTATAACCTTGTACTAATTTTATTTCTAAAATCATTGCTAAAAAAGTCAAAAAGTTTGACAAAATTAACTTTTGTGATTAATAACTTTAAAATTTTTTTCTGTTAAAGTTTTAAGTAATATTTTTCCTTCACAAATCACTCTGACATTATTTTTATCATTGTTAATTTTGAAAATGGGATTTATCAACGCCATTCGGGAATAATAATGCGTAAAAACAGTGCAAATATGAACTTAGGTGCGCACCTAACTGACTTTGGACACCCCCAGCGCTAACCTAAGTATGCTCACCTAAATCCCAGAATCGGCCCCAAACCGGCCCCTGGATCTTCTTGTTTTGTTTAATAAGTAGGTAAATATTATATTCAAAATGCATATGTTTTTGGATATATAAAAATCCATAGTTTCAGTAGAACATCAAACAGATGTAAGCTCCAAAGCATTGTTTAAAAGATCCTCCAAAGTGGTATTGGGCTTAACGCTTAGGGATCGACCGGGGCCCTGGCCCCGGCCCCGGCTCCGGGCCCTAACTTGCCCTGGCACTTTTTTTACCCTGGCTCTGGCCTCGGCTGCGGTAAACGCAATTTTATCAACCCCAACTACGGCCCTGACCCCGGTAATTTAGCTGTCTAATCAAGGGGCAAACTGGGGTAAGGACCTCTAAGAATACAAATTTTAAAGCCATTTTACAATTTTTTAACAGTGATAAATATGTAAAATTTTATTTAGAGAGCTAATGTAATCGCTTCAATAGGAGAATATTTATTATTTATATTTTAAGATTTTATTAAAACTATTTAAATAAGATCCTTTATTTTAATCATGAGTCTGTTATTCTAAAAATTTGCAGCATTTTTTTTTTCTTTTTGAGCTTTAAAAACCATTTGCAGATTTTGTTTGCAAGATTAGGGTTTGACAATAGAAGTTTATTCATGAGATGTATGCAATAAATATTATTATAATATGATTGTTTATATCAAAAATATATAACCCAAAAGAATTTTCGGCTATGTGTACAGTAAATTTTTTAACTAAATTTAAAAAGAAATTATGCACATCTTACTTTTCGGTGCAAGCTATTTTATGGGCACTCAATAACAAATTTCTCGCACAGCGATAATTTAAACACCAAACTCGTTTTTTTGAAATGTTTACAAAATCACTGTGTACAAAAAATTAGCAGAAATTGGTAATAATCGCTATTAGTTAAAATAAGTTTTTCTTTGGAAGTTTATTGTACAACTGGACATTTGTTTGGATTATATTATATTCTTACTTTTATTTTTATTTGTTATTGAAACTGTTTTAAATTTAAGTGATGCTTAAACATTTTTTTAAATAAAAAAATCAAGTTGATTTCTTGTTTTTATTTAAGCATTTTTAAATTTATTGCTGAAGCTATGCTGGTATTTATAAATTTTGGGTAGAGTCTATTCAGACTGGGTCCGCTTGATTTGCAAGAAAACCCTGCGGAGTCAGTCCATTTTTATTTAGCGAGTTCAATATTTTTACACAGCCCAATAACACCAAACTTGAATTTTTTAAACAAGAAATTAGTATGAATTTTCTGTATTTAATTTAAGTTTTAATAAAAGTTTTGGAATAAAATTTGCTTAAAAAATCAATTAATATGTGTCAAAAATGAAAGTCTAATTATGGACACAGTCTAAAAGGTGTATCACTTGGTCCAGAGTTTTCTTTCCAAAAATTACGGACCTCGTTTGTATAAACCCGGTCTTAAATTTTATAAATACTAGTAAAAGTGCTATAGGCAAATAAAATCAAACTGACCACGATTTTAGCAGTATTGAATCGACTATTTAACAACAAAAACATTCAAATTTTTTTACTAAAGCGGATAAATAACAAAGATTAAAAACTGTATTTTAATAATTACTTATTTATTATTTATTTCTCAGTGCGGTATTAACTTGCTTATGTATGTTTCCTGTTTTTCAACGAAATAAATATAATAATCGTAATAAAAATCAAATTACTTTATTTGTAACCTAAATGCAATTTCTTAAGGGCTAAAGTTGATTAATTTTTGTATACTTTTAAAAAGGTGAAATTAAAAAAAAAAATTTGCGTTCTTATTTGTTTTTTTAAGAAAAAAACGTCATTACCGCACATTTTTAGTTGGGCCCCTCATGTTTGCATTCTAATTTTTAGCGGTCAGCCAGATATATTTCAACCATAGGTATTTATATAGAAATTCCAGTAAAATCTATCTTTGACTTTTTATTTTAAAAAAAATTTTTGCTAATTTAAAGATAAATTCTATCAGGGTGAAAATAGATGAGTGGTAAAGTAACCACTCGTTTTTTGAGAAAATATCACGTGCAGAGAAACACATGACGCAACTAAATAATAATTGGTTACATTACCGCTGAAAACTTTTTTTTTAATTTTTCTCGCTCACAAGTTTATTGTTTATTTCTTCCTGGCGGAGAGTGGTTACGCCCTTGATTTCAGCCTGGAAGACTTTAGCCTTAGTTTAAGGTTTTTATACCTATATTTTTATTAAAAGTAAGCATATATAACCCAAAAATGGAGAACACCTAATTTTTAAACAAAAAATTAGCTAAAAACTCGGATTTGTGCGACTTTAATACGTAAAACCTGCCATTTTCTTTTGTTTCATAAGCGCACTGTTTGTTTTGTTATCACTAATGCAAAAATAATAAGCTAAACTATCGCGAAAAATTACTTTCACGTAAGAATTTTAAGGACTCTAAAATTTCATACTGTATTTGTGATCACGTCATATATTTTTTCTGTAAGAAAACGGTCGTGAGAAGAGCTAAAAATTGGAGATCTTTACGTTCATTGGACATCAGCATTTTTCTCAAGCGTTAATTGGCTAAAACTGATTGTATAACGTCATAACTTTGTGAAGATCTGTAACAATGAACAACTTCCGCTTAAATGAAAGAGTTTTGATTATCCTGTTTCTGATGATACCCAATTTTTAAGTCTTAGGACTTTAATTGAGTATAAAATAATAAAATAAACAATTATATTTTAAAAAAACAAATATTTATAGGTCTTCTTCAAAAATCATTATTTCAGTAACTGGTACAGATTATCATGAAAACTTCTCTGAATTTTCAAAGAATAGTTTCAAATCTCCAGCTCCGATGAAATTTGATTTGTCACCAATATACACGATATTTAAAAATATGAGCCAGTTTGACAAAGGAATTGATAAAATAAAACTTCTTACAAAGTTTTTAAAGTATTATGACAAACTTTCTTCCATATATGGCATCAATCTTTCGTAAGTTGATTTAATAAAAAAATATAGTCTGTTAAAAATTATTGAGATTGGTGACAAAACGTAAAATTTAAAATGTTATATTAGTGATATCAGTGTGTAGCTAATAATAGACATGGCAAAACAGAGGTGTCCAAAAATTTTTTTAAAATTTTTCTCAAAATCATTAAAAATGTAAATTTTATTAAACAATCGATTTTTATTTTGGGTTTGCGTTAAAAACCCTAATACCAAGCTTACAATAAGCCTTTAAGCTTGCGGGGTTTTTTCGTTTAAATAATATGCACGTGACAGTAACGTTTTCCCTATTACAGCACAACGTTTTATTGTATAAAATATGACGCAACATTAAGAAGCTGACTGAAGGGGAGGAAAGCGCTGGGAGGGCAAAACAAAATATCAAATACAAAACTTGGATGGATAAGCGGAACATTTAGAGGCTTATAAGTACATAAAGGAAAACAACGAAACAAAAACGAATATAATTTTTAAAACAAGTATCTATCGTTTGATTATTTGTTTTTTGCAAAACTGTGTAAAAAAGCTTTTGAAGCCTTGAAAAATGTCTTGCAGACGCCAGTAACAAAACTTCGCTTGTTTGAACGATGATTGTGAGCTTAGTATTAGGTTTTTAACACAAACCTAAAATCAAAAGTCATTATTTTTTGATAAGCTTTACGTTTTTAATTTGTTGGCACCTCTGTTTTGCCCCCCTAGCTCCCGGGGAGTCACCCCCAAAGCTCACCCCCAAAGCTTTTACGTAAAACTTTAGATATGTCTGAAAAACCTTTAAAAATTTAGATTTAATATAAGGCGACTTTTATTTTAACAGTTACTTTGCCAGTTAATTTGTTTTATGTAATACATAGAAAACATTAAAGAAAAAAGTCGCTTTATATTAAATCTAAATTTTTCAAGGTTTTTCAGACTTAGATCTGGATATTTGGTTTTAAATAGACGTTCATAATAATAATATTATGTTTTACTCATTTTGGTGACATGTGATTCAATTAATGCCAATGTCTTAATATAGCTAATAATAAGATAAGATAAGTACGGGTCAGGGACGTAGCCAGAGTTTCATTTTGGGGGGGGGGGCGGATTGTAGTACAAAAAAAAATTTCGGGGGGGGCTCTGCCCCCCCCCTTCCCCCGAAATTTTGGGGGGGGGCGGAGCCCCCCCTTAATTTTTGAAAACGTTAAAAAAGCAGGGATAAACGTAGATAAAGCTGTATAATACACTGTTTTTGGCCTAATAACCTATTATCTAATGTTTTTAGCGGTAAAAACATGTTTTCTTAGTTAAAAATTACATAAGCACACATTGGCAGAGCCTGGATTTTACAAAAAAGGAATTTAGAGACGTTAGTTTTAGACCTCTTGGCTAAACCCACATTGTAAACCAAAGCACATAAGCAGCTAAAGTGCTTTAGTACTAAAGGGTTTTTTGGGCTTAGTACTAAAACTAAGGCGCAGTTAAACTGAAATCAGCTGGAAAAATCTCGCCAAAAGGTATGGGCCTGGCAAAACGTTAGCTTCTGCCAGGAAAATGACAAATTACCAAAAAATAGTAAGTGTTTCCTCCAATAAAAAATATGACTATTTAATGAGATTTCTATCAATGAAAAGAGGGGCAAGATGAATCCCTCTACCCCTTCTTTAATCTCAAAATCTTGGACCCCCTTCCTAAATATAAATCGAGTTCTCTCCACAAAGTTTTTAATTTTTTTAACCTGACTCCCCAGCAGAATTTTTTATCAGACGCTTCTGAAGTATTTTTGTTATGAAAACAAGAAACACCCTTACCTTCTATTCCAGAATTCAAATTTTTCCATACACGGTCTACCCCCCTAAAAACCAGCGAGTACGGAAGGACCCCCTAGAACCTTCCTCCCAAAATTTAAGATGCAATTTACCCCGGGTAATCAAACACCCAAACCCTCCCGCCCCTTAGCTGCCAAAACTATGCTCACCTGAAGTTGAATATACTATATTTTTAGTTTAAAATGTAACATAAGTGAGTTATTTGAGCAATAATGCTAATTAAAACAATTAAAGCGACTTTTGGTTTATATCTGCTGTGATTATGGGGTTTTATTTTTTGTATTGCTTATTTTTGTTTAAGCATTAGAAAAAACTGAATTTTTTTGCTTTATTGAAGTTTTTTTTTGAGTTTCTGAGTGCTTAATGTTAAAATAATCTCATTTTTACTATTTCATAACGGCATTTCGTGAAGTTTATTATTCAGTAGTAAGCGTTTTTATAATAAAAAATGTCGGTTAATAGTGCATTACCGAGTCAAACTTTTTGTGTTCCATTTTTATGATTTTTTTGTGAAAACGTTACCCCTGCCTCCAAAAGCCCACAAAATTGTTTTTGCTAAAATATCTTTATGGGTTTAGGAGATATGCCCCTCCCTCCTGAAATCGCGTTTTTAGAAATTCTCTACTTGAAGGATTCTCAATGAGTTAAATTTAAAATTATAAAAGTTTTACTACAAAGCGACTACTTTCTAATTTAATTTAATACCTTGATTGTTAAGATTAATACAGTATTTGTCGAGATATTGCATTTTCCATAAACAAAAACCCTCGATTTTTTTTGTTAAAAACACCAAACCACGGCAGCGTTTTGATCAAGTTTGCCCAACATTTTTGCCTACACTTTGTATTTTTAGCGAAAAAAACGCAGGTTTTTTGTACGGGAAACGCAATATCTCGAGAAATACTGCTCCAATATTAACAATCAAGGTATTAAATTAAAGTAAAAATAACCGCTTTTTTTCAGTAAAACTTTAATAACTTGTATACTCATTTACAAATTTTTCAAGTACAGAATTTTAAAAAAAACGCGATTTTGGGGGTCATATCTCCTGAACCACCAAAGATAAAAAAAATTTGTGAGCTATTGGGGGAAGGGGTAAAATTTTTACAAAAAATAATCATATTCGAAGACAAAAATTTTGACTTGGTACCGCACTTTTAAATGTTTCGTTGTTAGATATGGATTTTAGAAAACATATTCTTGATAGTTAACAATTTTTGATAGCTATTTACATTTAAAGCTAAAACTGCAATACAGGTAAAAAACCAACTTTAAAACTGTAAAATTAACCCTAAAAATAATATTTTTTAAATATAAAATTAAAACCTGATTCAATAAACGGTAAAAACGTTTTTATTGTTAAGTTTTTACTGTAAACTTAGCAGTGCAATGCTAAGATTTACCTTAGAAAGGGGATAATTTTTAAATTTAGGAACATGTCCATATTTTTCTGTTTGGCAAAAGCTAAGGCTAAAATGCTTTAGTACTAAGCCTTTTTTGAGATTAGTACTAAAGCTAAGGCTAAACGATTTTTTGACCTTTAGTACTAAAGCTAAGGCGCGGCTAAAATGAAATTTCCCGGCAATCCACACCCGTAAAGATAAGATAAACTTTATTTTTTTTAAAATATGATTACAATATTCATGCAAAAATAATATTAAAGTTAGTAAAAAAAACACGTGTTGGATGTTTCCCCCCCCCCCCGTTTTGCCTCCAGTGTGCCCCCAGTTTTTCCCCCAGTTTTAAAATTTATAAAAACACCTTTTAAAATGCTTTATTTCTTTAAAATTTCTTTATTTCTTGTGCACCAAAAAACTACAAAAACTATCTTCAGTATTTTCTTTTATTTTTCAATACTAATCGAATGATTTTTAAAAAGGTTATTTTTCTTGCGTAAAATGTGAATTATTTCTGCGTAGGTGACGGTAAAAGATCTCCAATTGTACACCGGCGTCCATTCAGTGCTCACTGGAACCCCTGTTGTGTAAATATTTATATAGCGTAAAAGAACTTGAACGAATACACCGGCGTTCATATGGTGCTTACTGGAACCCCTGACTTATAAATGTTGATAAAGCATAAAAGAAGAGAAGGGCTGTAAGTTTTGGCCCTTGCCGCAAAAAAACTTAACGAATTATAAAATTTTGGGGGTTAGCACCAAAATTGTCGAAATTTACAGTCAATTTTTTTTGGCCAAATTTCTAACTTTTTACCATATGGGGCTTTACGTCTGAATTTTTTTTTGCAGATTGCCCATACTTTTTTAAACTCAAAAATATATTTTGAGAAAAATTTTTTTTTAGGAGGTAGCCAAAACTACAAGGACCTTAACCCAAGATATTTGCATATTGATCGCGGCGCGTTCAAAAGTTATAAGATGGCAAACAAAAATTTTTTTGTCAAATTTTTTCCAGTAATGCTAAAAAAAAGAAAAAAATAGAGATACAAGAATTTTAAAATACTTCATTATATCACAAATACGTTTCGTTTTAAATGCAACATTTTCTTACATGTCAAAAATAAAGTGTTTTCATAAAAAGAATTTTCATAAAAAAATATATAAAAATAACAAAATATATATGTTTTGAGTATAACTTTGTGACATGCTTTTTTCTATGCTTATGCTTTTTTTCTATTTTATGCTTTTGCTTTGAAATCATAATCAAATATAAGTAATTAAAAATTTTTCTAAATTTTTCAAAATAAACATTAAGCATGTTATTAATGAAGCGCGTCTGTGTTAATATTGAAACTTAATTTCCATAAAACCTATTTTATTTTATCTGCTGGATATGCAGATGCCTTTTCATGTATTCCATCGCCCAACGGAGCAACGCCCAATCCAGAACCTTTGTTCAAAAACCAAGCTATACAGACGTTACGGGTGAACATCAGGGACATAATCCCGCTTTGACAGTTAAGAAAACACCTACTCCATCTTCAGACGTCCCTAACACTGTACAGGTTGCTGTTTCCGCGCCCTTACAAGTCTGCGTCACAACAATAACAACCCTCCCTAAAATAATAAATCTATTGCTGAGGAGCAGAAATCGAACCCACAGTCCAATTTATTTTTATTTGGATAAACAAGAGTTACCCCCTGACTTGCTCCCCCAAAAAAACCATTTTAAAATGGTCTAAACACTATTTTTTGTGACAAAATCTTGTTCAATATCCACCACATCAAAAAGAAAGAAAATTCCACAGTTTAGAGAACAAATTGCACTCTCAAACCCACGGCGAGAAGAAGTCCTACATGCATCCCATGACTATATTCTAAGCGCTCATCCAGAGCAAAAAAGACACTTAGTCAACTAAGCATTCGTTTTTACTGGCCCAATATGGTAAATAATGTGTACAAATATATCAAAACCTGCAAATCTTGTCAACAACGGAAATTAGATTCTCATAGAGCAAGACCTCCAATGATCCCTATCAAAGTAGGTAACATATTTGAAAAAAATAGCGATGGATATTTTAGAATCTTAACGCCAACTGTGCGTGATAACCGTTACATTGTGGTTGTTACCAAATAATTAATGTGTTATGCAATTTGTTTTGCGCTGCCAGACCACAAAGCAGAGACAATTGCCAAAATTGTCCTGGAACGCTTCATTGCTGTCCATTGATGTCCTTTTAAACTATTTTCCAACCAAGGCACACTTTTTCAATAAAACCATGGCTGAACTTTGCCGTATTATTTCTGCAAAGAAAATATTTACTACTGCATACCATCCTCAATGTAATGGCCCTACAGAATGCTTTAATAAAACCCTCTGTGATATGTTAACACCAGATGTGAATGATCATTTCAACAATTGGGGTTTTGCACTCCACTTTGTAACAAGTGCCTATAATCGTTTTCCACAGGACTCAATCTGTGAAAGTCCTTTCTACCTCATATATGGTCGTGATATGCGCTCACCTATAGATAGCAAGTATCAAAATTACCATTCCCAATTTGTCAAATATGAAGATGATTATTTAGACCATGCAAAAGTTGTAAAGACTGAAGCTCGCGCGCTCGCAAAACAAGTTCTTTCTAAAGCACAACAACCACAGAAGCGAAATCATGACAAAAATAATCTGGATAAACGACAAAATTAGTGTCGTAGTTTTAAAACATAACCCCATTATAAAGCAAACAGACTGTTTCAAGTTTGTTAAAACCAAATGGATTTGTCCCTACAAAGTCCTTGCTCTTGATTTGGACAATGGTAAATTCAAGACCCAAATTCCAGACACAGAAAAAAAGTAATAAACCAGAGTGGGTCAACTTAAAATGACTGAAACCCTATTACCTTGAATACAACCTGAACCGTCTTCAGTCCCCCAGTCCCCAGTGCCTGTGCAACCTTTGCCAGCTAAAGTTAGTGCTCCCAACCCCCCACCACATATTCATCCACCCCGTGCTTGTAAATCTCAGGTAGCCCCATCTTTAGCTGTTACACCCCAAGTTTTCTATAACTCCAAAATTTTAAATTGTTACCCATTCATTTCACCAAAAGTTGTCCCCAGCCATAAATCTATACTAAAACTTGAACTACCTGACCGTGAAATAGATAATGAAGATGAGCCTATCAATCTGCACAGGAAATTATACTACCCATATTCCATGGATGTTGAATTTAACAATGACATGGAATTAGATCGCTATGCAAATCTACTGCCAGGGATGTCCCAAAAACAATGGCGACAGAAATGTCGCTTTCTAGAAATGTTTTGCCAGTGCAGGTCTCTGGAGAAGCGCAATAATTGTGAGTTACAAGTAGTGTTGTAACAGTATTGCTGGTACTGGTACTCAAACCCTTCCAATACCACTCATTTTAGTTCCAGTACTATAATGGTACTGTACTGCATTAAAAAATTTAAAAAAACAAAAATACTGGTACTGTACTGTATTAAAATTTCGGTTTAAGAAAATAAAGTACTGGTACTGGAAAAAAATTGGAAAGTTAGAAAATACTGGTACTCGAATTCATTTTGGTTCAGTTCCAGTACCAGTACCAGTATTGATAAGCAGGTTTAACGCAAAAAGTCTCAACTGGTGTTTCTCAGCACAAGCATAATGGGTGCATTAAAAGCTCGTATTCTTGTAAAGCAGGGTTGGGTTGTTCAAAAAAGATTAGGTGTCTCTTAACTTATGAGGGGTCCCTTAAATCGGGGCCATCTTAACTATTTTTGTAGTTCAAAATTCTCTAAGGTATGCACTTCAAGTTGCGTTGTTCAAAAATAAGGAATGTACCTTACATAAATACAGAGATAAGATGAAAATTTAGGTCCGCGATTGGTGGTAGCTTTTCTTTTTTAAATTCAATTCAATTTAAATTTCGGTTTTTTTTCGATAAAACCTTTTAAAATCAACTATTTATATCATACAGTGAATATAATAAAAAATAAAAATAAAATAAAAATTTCAAAAAAAGCTCTATTTATCTAAATATGTTATTCTTAAGCATTTTATGCATTTTCCTTTAAATACTACTTGAAAATCACTAATGTTTTGTGTAATCACTAAGGTACATACTTTAACTTTAAGGTACCTTATTCAGTAAGGGCCCCTTTAGCTAAGGGGCCCTTAAGCTTTTTGGAACAACCAATGATAAGCAAAAAGGCCTTTAGTGGATAAGGATAACCTTTAGTTAGAGGGGCCCTTAAGTTAAGTCGATTTTTGATAAACCCACCCTATATGTTTATTATTGTAAATAACTGCAAAAATATATTGTGATTTTTTTTCCACATTTTTTTCTGCAATTATTTTGTTTATTTAAATACTGAAATTTTGTATAATTTAACCTATAATTTCTTATCATGAATTTCAATGTTCACCTGTTTTTGATTAACATATTAAATTTGAAGATTATTAATAATTTTAATGGGTCTTACAAAAAACCAAAGACTGTATGAAATTCAAATGACTAAATTTTGAAAACAAATCAATCAACAAAAAATTTATTTGTTGTGGTAGGATCTAAAATAAACAGTCGTTTAACCAAAGACGATTTTTTTTAAAATTATTTTCATTTGAATTATTTTTTTGGTAAGAAAATGAACATTTCAATTTTTATTGGGCGTATAGTAATATTTGTTCTTTAAGTATGGATTATTTTGCGCAAATTTTGGTTAAGCTTTGAAAGACATACAGGAAATTGTCTTTTAAACTTCTAAAATAAAAACTCCTTTCCAAAGCTCTGATTAACATCATTTATTAAAATATTTTGTAGATTTGAAATTAAGAATACAAATTATTAAGTTTACCATAAAAACCTTAGGCGGGGCTTTTAAAAAGGTTTTGAAGGTTTCTCCCGACAGTTTTCTTAAGTATAGAAAATCGCGATTTTTGGCATATCAGATCTCGCGAAATACAGAAATGTTTCCATAAAAAATTAATATGGGTGTTTAAAAGGTAGAACTATCACGATTATAAAATACACAATCATTATATTGTTGGTAGTAGTTAAAATAATTGATATTAAAAATCAAATTGCAACAAAAAATTTTTTAAACCCTTATAAATAATCACTACTCAGTATTTATTTAAAAAATTACTTCCAATAAATAGGAATTGTTAATTTTTTTTCACGCACATAAAAGCAAATGAAATAGTTTTGTATTTATGGTTTAATATACAATTTTTTGTGAAAGATGGGGGTTAATTTCTTCAAAAATGCGACGATTTAAAAAAACGTGGATTTATATTAATTTGATCAAATTTAAAGCTCTAAATAGTATGTGCTGTTAATATGTTTTTTGTGCATATTTTAAATTTATTAATGGCTTTGGGTTTATAAACCTCTTTTAGATGGACATGTGGCGCAGTCGGTAACGCCAAGGCTTTAAATTTTTAAGGTCCAGGGATCGATTTACACTTTAAACATATTTTCATTGCCACATTTTTTATTCAATATTAATATTTATTTTAGATTTATTATACTTTTTTTCAATGAATCAACACAAAAAAGTTATTTGTAAATATTTAAACCGCATTTGTTTCGTACTTTTTCCCGCTTATTTGAATTTTTGTCATTGGTATATTTTAGATTATTATAATTACAATAAATAATAAAACAAATTTTTGTAATAATTTTTGTTCTGTATTTCTACTGGTTTTTTATTGAACGATGTGAATTGTTGAAAACTGTCCGGAGAAACTTTGAGTGTTCATTTTAAACAAAAATACAGAATTACTGTTTGTTGATTTAAAGATGGATACTTTGCAAGATAGTTTTGATAATGCGCGCCCAATAACACCTAATTTGCTTGGACCCACGAGCACAGTGGCGTGCCAAGGACGAAGGGGGCAGTCAATGAAGGGGGCGTCCACCCCCTCCCCAAAGTCTGGCGAAACCTGATTTTTTCTTGATTATTAATTCAAAAACTTTTCTGATGCATTCCAAAAGCATATTAAGAGTAAAAAAACAAAATTTTTCCATTTTGCGGGTAGTTTAAAGTGATAATTTATTTTAGTTTTTCAATTTAAACCGGTTATGCCTATCAATATTGAAGGCATAAATGTCAAATAAAACTACTATAAATAATAAATTAAACTTTTAGTATTATCTTAAACACATATTTTCAATTTAAAGGTGTAAACTACCTTAAATCTAGTAATACTTATTTGCTGAAGATAAATTTTCTGGTGTGTTTTAGTGTCTTAAATTAAAAATTTCCTCCCCCCAGGGGCATTCTGCCCCCCGGACCCCCAAGACAAGAGGTTCTGCCCATTGACCCCGCTGAGGGGTTCTTGTTCCTTACACCCTTTATTACTGGGGGGCTGCCTCCCCCCCCCCTCATCACCCCTCAGGGTTAGTATTACATCCCCTGGACCGTCCCCTTCAAACTGAAATCCTGGGCATGCCGTTTCACAAGCCATAAAGGAGGACAAACGAAAGAAAGCTTGGTTTGGCAGTATTTCTTTACTAACGAGGAGGCCAACTAAGCTTCTTGCAAAGCACAGGGTTGTTCTACAACAAATAAAAAAATGTACACTCGATTTTTGCAACAAATATGAAAAAAACACTTAAAATTTCACCACAACGACACAGAAAAAATGTTCTGATGTTGAATTTCATTTTAATATTATTGCAATATATTATATATAGAATACTTAAGTGTAGGATGGGCAAAGATTTATAGAGTTTAAGGTATAACAATTTTTTTTTCACAAACTGTCCTATAAAAAAATAGTAAGTTCGATTTTGCCACGAAACATTTAAACATGTTCCCTGATCAATTTTATTTGTTTTGATAATATATATTTAGTTTTCTTATTTTTCATATAAATAATAGTTTGCATTAAAAATAAAAAAAACAAACATTATTTAGAAAATTCACACAAGGATTTAAGTAGCCTACTCCTGAATTGTAATAACCTATGCCAAATTAAAATTGCCAACTCTAAAAACCAAAATTTAAATTTTTTATTCAATAAAAAATTAAATTTAGAAATAAGGCCCTAATTTTTTTATTTGATTTTTACCCAAGATGAATCCTGCATAAACTTCTGAATGGATCTTTAAAAGATTAAAAAATCTTTAAAATTGTTAAAATATTTAAAAAATAAAATAACAGTTGCGACTAGGGATCGACCGGGGCCCCAGCCCCGGTCCCGGCTTGCCCCGGCACCTTTTTTCCACCCCGGCCCCGGCCCAGGCTCCGGCAAACGCAATTCTCTCTACCCCGGCCCCGGCCCCGGCCCCGGCAATTTAGCTGTCAAATGAGCCGGGGCAAACCGGGGTAAGGACCCCTAAGAATGCAAATTTTAAAGCGCTTCTAAACATTTTTTTCAGTGAAATATTATACAAGATTTTATCTACAAAGCTAATTTAGTTGTTTTAAAATTAGGATATTTATTGTTTATTATGCTATATTAAGATTTTCTAAAGCCTCTTTATATTTTATTAAGATTCCTTATTTTAATCACGAATCTTTATTTTAAAAATTTAAAGATTTCTTGAAAAAAGCCGTTTGTAGATTTTATTTACAAAATGAAAGTTTGACAGTAGATATCTATGGTTGAAATATATCTGGCTGACCTCTAGTAAGTTTGTATAGGAGACGTAAACGGACCATAAATTGTGCGGTTATGAAATTTTTTTAAATAAACGAATTGGAACGCATGTTTTTTTTAATTCCTGCTTTTTAAAAAATATACATAAAATAGTCACCTTTCACGCTTTAAAAAATTGTATTTTTGTTCAAAATTGTGTAATTTGTTAAATAATTGTTAAACTATGGTATTTAATATTAAATATGAAACCGTTTTTACTGAAAGTTTTAAATGATTTTAATGTTAAATAGAGTAGATTCAATACTGCAAGTCATTGAGGTCAGCTAGGTTTTATTTGCCTCAATAATCACAAATTTTGCATATAGGGTAGTGCATTTAATTTCGGCACTTTTTCGTTTTTTCCAATGTAACTTTTCACTGTATGGCCTGATTTTTATGTTTGATAGCTCATTTTAAAGCTTTTACGATACTGCGTTGCGTCATAAAAAATTCACTGTACAAAAGTTCTTTTTTTACTTAATTAAATCAGTTTTTAAAAAAATAGAAAATTACCAAAATTAAAAATATGCATTTAATTTCGGCACTTTACAAACAATCGATTGTTTCTCAGTCAAAAAATCATCATTTTCAAAAATTTCAAAATCTATCATTATCTCCAGACAGTTTTCTTTAATTTAAGTTTTTACTTGTTGTTCAACTTGTAACTGAAAAAAAGTTACAGCTAAAATGCCAAATGGTATCAAAATGAGGAAAATTTGGGAAAAAACTGCATTTAATTTCGGCACTTTTTAAAAAGACCCCCTTAATGGAGTTTAAGTGCAGTGCTATGACTCCTACACATTTCAACGTTGTCTTTTAACTATTTACAACTACAATTTACCACCCGACCACTAAATTCAACCCGTTTTTACCTACAGCAATAGTGTGCCGAAATTAAACTATTTTATTTTATAACAATTGCTAACCACAGACGCAACGTAGAACCACGGGGACTAAAAATTCGGAAAATAGACTAAATTTTACCAGGACAGTTTAATTTTTAAACCAATTTATTGCGTAATCATGAAATGCCCATGTTCTAAAAACGAGTAACTTTTTTTTAAAATTATAAATCACACAATTTCACATGAAAATATCATAACATAACAAATAAAAAGCTCACGACAGTCATCTACATATAAGTAGCTCTCATTTAAGCTATCAAACGTCATATTCCGTCCAAGATTACCAAAGATATAGTCCAAAATCAAAAATGCCCAATTGGAAAAAGTGCCGAAATTAAATGCACTACCCTATTGGAGGTATTTTAATATTATTGCTTATATCCAAAATTTATAAAACAAGAAGATTTTCGGCTAGACAAGGAATTTTTTACCTAAATTTTATAAGAAATGTTGCACTTGTGATTTTTCACGCGCAAGCTATTTTCTGTGCACTCAATAAATCTTTTCTCGCACAGCGATATTTCCTACACCAAAAAACTCGTTTTTTCTAAGAATATTTTACTAAATCGCTTTGTGCAAAAAATTAGCAGTAAATGATGATTAAATTCGATTATTTAAATTCGATCATGTGTGATTGATTAGAACGGTTTATTGTACAACTGGACATATTTAAATTAATTATATATTCTTGCGTTTATTTTTAGGTGCATATTTGAAATTGTTTTTAAATTTTATTATTATTTTGGTTTTATTTTAGAATTTTTAAATTTATTGTAAATCTACACTATAGTATTGATAAAATTTTTAAAAAAAATCTTCGGAGTCAGTCCAGTTTTTTAAATCCAATATTTTGTATCCACCCAAAAGACACCAAACGTAATTTTTTAAAACAAAAAGTTATTAATGAACTGTTTATATTTAATTTGAAAAAAATTTTTCGCATAATGCGAAATTAATTTAAATTCATAATTTAAATAAAATATTTTGCTTGAAACTAGCACTCTTGTGCAAGTTTAAAACTGAAAACCCGCCATTCTCTGCTATTTTTAGGTGCACCACTTTTTAACAGTGTTAGCGTTTTGCAGTGCATATTGCAAATTTTCTTCCACTTTTGCAAGTAAATGCGCTGCACAAAAAAACAAGTACTGACTGTGAAAAACCTCTTCGCAAGAAATCAGTGTTATATGCACAGATAGTCGCGTACGTTTGAAAAGTTGCATTTTTTTTCTTGCATAACTTTATTCAAAAACCTAGTGTATAATCAAAAATTTTCTTGGGTTATATTATGTTTTTGATAAATCTTGAAAAATTATAAAAATTAGTGCAAAATCACGAAAATAATTATATTGAAAAAGTTTATGTGACGTTAATTTTATAATTTTTAACTAAAATTAAATAATTTGAATAAATCATTATCATTAAAATTAAAATCATTAAAACAATCAACTTAATACAGCTAGAAAGCGAGTAGTCTCATGTACTCGCAGTATAATATTTTACTTTTTACAACTTAAAAAGAGTGTTTTTTAATTTACAAAAATTGACAATAAAATTTTAAAAATTCTCTTAAATTTTAAAATAATTGTCTCTTATTTTTTGCTTTTTCACCCTTTTTATATGTTTAAACTAAAAAATGTTAAATAGTGGTGTGTAAAAGAAATTCGAGTAAAAGTCCTTCTTTAAAATAACATTAAAGACTAGTATTCTTAACTTTTACGGTTAGATTTCACCAATTAAGTACCGACAAATTTAATTAAAAATATTTTAATATGAAGAGATTTTGTTATTGTGAAATATTTTCGTTACTTGTACCCAGTTTTGATTTTAGTTTTTTTACCACGTTTTGCTTTACTGATCAAAACATACTCCTTGTAAGTACTTTAACTCCTCCTCTATTTGTAAGGCATTCTTTAAAACTAACATGGTTGGTTTGTTCTATTTGTAAAGCATTTTTTAAAAGTAACATAAATGGTTTGCAATTAAGTATGATATTGCTTTAAACAAGAATATACTGCTAATAATTATGTGAAAATGTACATATATAATGTAAATAAAAAAATAATTTAGGTTTAAAAAATTTGAAATATGAAAAAAAATTTTGTTCTGCTTAGAAAAAAAACTTTTGTGTAATAAAAAAAAGTTTTTTTCACTCACAAAATGCTTAAATTCTAAAATGTGACTATTCATTACATAAACCAAACAATTAACAATAAAAATTTTGATTTTTATTTGAAAAAAATTGACCAAAATTACAAATTTTGCTAAACCTTTCGTCTGCCCCGGCCCCGGCCCCGGCCGGGGCAAAATTTTCTACCCCAGCCCTGGCCCCAGCAAATCCAAATTTCTCTACCCTGGCCCCGGCCCCGGCCCCAGCATCAGCAAAAATTCTGCCCCGGTCCATCACTAGTTGCGACCACAACATGGCTCTAATTGTTTTTAATTTTTCACAAATAAAAACGTTGAAGATGGTTTGTTGGGTTTCGGAATCTTTTCTTTAATAAAAAAAGAAAACAAAAAATTGTGGGAAGAACGTAAAAAAACCAACAATCATTTTACTATACTGATAATAAAGATCATTATTATTAATCACACAAAAAATAATATATGAAATAAAAGAAAATACTATAAATGTCCATAGTAATTTTAAAATTAAACATGTGCTGAAAAAACATGTTTAAGTCTAACACCAAGGCTATTAAAAAAATCTCTCCAATAACTCATTAAAACAATGGGTAATTTATCCATTAATAAAAATACTGGTACTGGAATTAATACTAGTACTAGTTTCTAGAATACTAGAATTAAATTAGGGTTTTTGAAAAAATACTTGTACTGTACTTGAAATAAAATTTGAGGTAGGGAATAGTGCTGGTACTGTGTTGCAACTAGAATGAGGACAGTACTTTTACTGGTACTGTACTGAAATATTTTTGGACAACCAGCATAGTACTGGTACTGGAATAAAATCTGAGTACTGTAACAACACTAGTTACAAGCTAGAAATAAGAAGGAAACCGAGTGATGTGAAGCTTCAGAGTGGTGACTTGCCAAGCAATGTTGTTTTGATGCCAATCTGTCTTTTTCTGAAGTTGGACCTAGCGTCCTAGATCATAATATTGCCGATATAGATCGATCATAGTATGCACATTTGGGTAATTAATGGACAAATGTGTGTATTTCAAGTGGTCACGCTTTTGTACCCTGGTGACAGGGAAGCTTTCAAGCTAGTAAGTTTAATACTTGGCTTTTCAAAACTTGGGCCTGATCAAACCCTAAGGGATATTATCACTTATGTTTTTGGTTAAAAAATAAATTTTTCTTTGTAGTGTTGGGGTACTAAGCCAGATCCAAGAATTGTTTTCCTAGCGTCTAAAATCATTACTTTGTAAACCATGTATTTTTATGTTCCACCTGTTTATTTCTGGGTATTTAAATTTTTATTACTTAGATAGATAGATAGTAAGAGGGCGGTACCCTAGTGTTAAGGGGCCCTGGTGTTCAAGCCTGCATTAGGCTCATTACACTCTGCCCTGGAACCACCTAGGAGTGGTTTTCCTCAAATCGTTTTGATTCTTTTATGAATCATTTAAAATCAACAACAGGCGTCCCTCGGACTGTTTTTGCATCTAAGGGGTCCGTGCCGAAGATTTTAAACCTTATTGCTGACAGTGCATAGCACTGCTCCAAGAAGTGAGTAGCGGTCTCTTCTTTTATTACTTACAAAAATATGGTGACAAACAATGGTTAAATCTCATATTTTGAAGGGACTAATTTCTTTAGTTCGCATCTTTTCACAACCATAATGTTAATGTTTCATGAGTTTAATAAGTAATTACAAGTACAATTACTCAGGTATACGGGTGTCATTAGTACTAAAGCTAAGGCTAAAGTGCTTTAGTACTAAAGGGTTTTTTGGGCTTAGTACTAAAGCTAAGGCGCGGCTAAACTGAAATCAGGTGGCAAAAGCTCGGCAAAAGGTATGGGCCTGGCAAAACGTTAGCTTTTGCCAGGAAAATAACAAATTACCAAAAAATAGTAAGTGTTTCCACCAATCAAAATTATGACTATTTAATGAGATTTCTATCAATGAAAAAGGAGCAAGGTGAATCCCTCTACCACCTCTTTAATCTCAAAACTTTGGACCCCCCTCCTAAATAAAAATAGAGTTCTCTTTACAAAGTTTTTAATTTTTTTAAGCTGACTCCCCAGCAGAATTTTATATAGTGGCTTCTGAAGTATTTTGTTTTGAAAACCAGAAACACCCTTACCTTCTTATCTCCAGAATTCAAAATTTTCCATACACGGTCTACCCCCTAAAAAGCCAGCCGAGTATGAAAGGTCCCCCTAGAACCTCCCTCCAAGAATTTAAGATGCAATTTACCCCAGGTAGTTTAAATGTAACATAAGTGAGCTATTTGAGCAATAATGCTAATTAAAACAATTAAAGCGACTTTTGGTTTATAATCTGCTGTGAGTATGGGGTTTTATTTTTTGTATTGCTTATTTTTGTTTAAGCATTTAGAAAAAACTGAATTTTTTTGCTTTATTGAAGTTTTTTTTTTTAGTTTCTGAGTGCTTAATGTTAAAATAATCTCATTTTTACTATTTCATAACGGCATTTTGTGAAGTTTATTATTCAGTAGTAAGCGTTTTTATAATTAAAAAATGTCGGTTAATAGTGCAGTACCGACTACCGAGTCAAATTTTTTGTCTTTCGATTTTCTATGATTTTTTTGTGAAAACGTTACCTCTGCCTCCAAAAGGCCACAAAAATTTTTTCGCTAAAATATCTTAATGGGTTTTTAGGAAATACGACCCTCCCCCCTGAAATCGCGTTTTTAGAAATTCTGTACTTGAAGGATTTTCAATGAGTTAAAATTTAAAATTATAAAGTTTTACATACAAAGCGGTACTTTCTATTTTAATTTGATACCTTGATTGTTTCTAGATTAATACAGTATTTGTCGAGATATTTCGTTTTCCGTAAACAAAAACCATCGATTTTTTCGTTAAAAACACCAAACCACCGGCAGTGTTTTGATCAAGTTTGTCCAACATTTTTGCCTACACTTTCGTATTTTTAGCGAAAAAATCGCGGATTTTTTATACGGTAAACGCAATATCTCGAGAAATACTGCTCCAATTTTAACAACCAAGGTATCAAATTAAAGTAGAAATAACCGCTTTTTTTCAGTAAAACCTTTATAACTTAAAATTTTATACTCATTTACAAATTTTTCAAATACAGAATTTTGAAAAAAACGCGATTTTGGGGGTCATATCTCCTGAACCACCAAAGATAAAAAAAAATTCTGGGCTATTGGGGGAAGGGATAAAATTTTTACAAAAAATAATCATATTCGAAGACAAAAATTTTGACTTGGTACCGCACTTTTAAATGTTTTGTTGTTAGATATGAATTTTAAAAAACATATTCTTGATAGTTAACAGTATTTGATGGCTATTTACATTTAAAGCTAAAACGGCAATACAGTTAAAAAACCAACTTTAAAACTGTAAAATTAACCCTAAAAATAATATTTTTTATATATAAAGTTAAAACCTGATTCAAGAAACGTTAAAAACGTTTTTAATGTTAAGTTTTTACTGTAAACTTAGCAGTGCAATGCTAAGATTTACCTTAAAAAGAGGATAATTTTTTAAATTTAGGAACATGTCCATATATTTCTGTTTGACAAAAGCTAAGGCTAAAATGCTTTAGTACTAAGCCTTTTTTGGGCTTAGTACTAAAGCTAAGGCTAAACAATTTTTTGACCTTTAGTACTAAAGCTAAGGCGCGGCTAAAATGAAATTTCCCGGCAATGCACACCCGTACTCAGGTATAAGTACAATGTGAATGTCTCCAATCGATGTTGAGATAAACTGTCAAATGATAACAGAGAACGAAATTTTTGATGGAACTAGTTTTTTTCCTCATTTTGTTAAAACCCATAATGCTAATGTTTCATGGGTTTATTACTTAATTACATACAATTAGGTAATTACATTTCTTTAGCAAGGAATTCTTGTCAAGTACTAAAAATAAATAGCACTTAACTTTTTGAAAGGACTAGTTCTCTAGTCCCCAAATTTCTAGCAGTTAGCGTTAGTCTAACGTTAGTTTATAGGGACCACACTATGTTATTAGTTACATACATTGTGATTGTCACGCATTGTAATTTGTGTTTGGCAATTGCTACGAAGACACACAGACCACAATCATAATGTGCACACAACCGACTAACGTTTAGCGCTAAATTTACTCCTTCTTACATTTTTCTGTTGGTGTTCTTGTATCAAAGGTGTAATTTTGTTTTTTTATACATACTGCTAGTTCTTCAATTTCTTACATTATTTAGTACATACATGTACCTTTCTTGTGGTTTTCTCTGTGCTGTACAGGTTTATTATTTAGTATAATTGTCATATTCAGGTTAAAAGCGATATTATTCATTTTGTATAATATTTGTAACAAATTTACTAACCAGTAGCTGAAACTAGTTGTGCATTATATTTTTAATTCTCAGTTATTTTAATAGTGGGTCCTCTTTATTGGATGGCCAATCCTCCAGCAAAGCGTGCTTGCGGCCTATCAGGGTGCCTCAATCCAGTATGCATTTATAAATAAGAGCTTATTACCTCAAGCGTCACCTACATCTAATCAAATAAAGAGACTTTTGTCCAGCAGTACCTCACACACGACTTCACGACTTCATTTCTCATCACGCTACAACCCAAAGACGCCAGCAGTGCCATTCTGATGCTATTTCCACTTCCAAGACCAACTGCTCAAGCAGCACGCACCTCCAATCTGCAACCGGTAGCACCCCCGGCTCTGGTGGTGCCCTCCGCAGGCCCCCCAGCTGACCTTACTGCCCCGCGCCTTCATTCCGGCCCCCCATCTTCGGCCGATAATTCAGCGTCAGCAGGCGCCGGACCAACTGGTGGGCGACACTTTGCTAGAGATTGAGGATCTCGAGGAACAGCTTGCAATGGTTAGCAAAAGTGACTCCATAATTGTTATTTCCAATCATTAATAAACTATGCTCATTTTTATTTTCATGTCTACTAACAAACAATTCGATGTTTTTCAATGCTCGTTTTTATTTTCATATATGAAGAAAGAAAATGTGTTATTTTTTTATTAGTCCACTAACGGTCATACTTAATAAGAAAAATAATAACAAAAACTATGGAGAAAACATAAAATACCCCAGATTAAAACATAAAAAACTTAAGCCAAAATACAGTGAAGACAGCCAACCAAAATTATAAATTAATAAATAAATGAATGGTTTACCTGATGTGCTAAAATTAAACTAAAATATAATTTTTATTAAAAAATACATTTTGCTCCTTTTAATCTCCTAGGCTTATTTTTTAATAAACTCCTTGAAGAGGCGAACAGGACCTCGTCAGTAGGCGAATACGCGTCTTCCAAAAGAACATAAATAACAAAAACATGTGCATGCATAACAAAAAATATGAAGAAAAACTAAAGAAAAATTTTATTTTTCTGAAAACGTTTATACAAAATACTCCATAGATATATAAATTTAAATATAGATTGAAAATATAAAATACCTGTTGTGTATCCCCCTGTTCAGCAAACCTTTTTTGTTTTTGAAATTGCAAAGCTACCAGTTGATCCTGTAAATCTTGATTAGCTGCAGCACCTGATAACAAAAATTAGTGAAATATGAAAAAATTTAAAAAAAAATAACACACTTAACTAAAATTACTGAAAATTTTAACACTGAACTATAATTACCAAAAAAAAACAACTTAAGACATTTCAAATGTAAACTTTTAATAATTATAAAATTATTTAAAGGTGTAGATTATAACTTATAAGACAAAATTAATTCTTATATAAACTTAATGTTAAAAATTTAATTATTAAAATGTTTACCTTGGTCCCTTGGTTCTATTGCGTGAAAAAATTTTTTTAACAAAAATTAATAATATTAAATAAAATAATTAAAACAAAATATTTTTCATTTTTTTCTTTTAACAGGTAAAAACATACGGAGAGAATGAACTGAAAAGACAAAAAAATAGAAATTTACATAAAAATATAGGATTAACATTTGGAACAGAAGTATGAAAAAGGGCAAA
Source organism: Microlaimidae sp. YZB2_3 (assembly GCA_030248175.1). Taxonomy (NCBI): domain Eukaryota; kingdom Metazoa; phylum Nematoda; class Chromadorea; order Desmodorida; family Microlaimidae; species Microlaimidae sp. YZB2_3. Next base: position 39,062 of record JASAMX010002203.1, on the reverse strand, counting down.
AAAGGTTTGCCTTAATGATACATTAAGCACAATATTCGCAAATTTAAGTTTTTTTTATTAATTTGACCTATAAATTATGTTAAAAATATTATTTAGAAAATTAAACTTTGACTGGAATTAATTTAAATTTTAAACTATAAAACCAGCCTGTATAACACTTAAAATTTTTTTAAAAACTATATTTAAAAAACACATTAATTTTTTAAAAAATGTGTGGCAACTACAAAGCTTAAGCTTTGTAAAGAATATACGCAACTACTTAACGTAAGCTAAGTAGAGACGGAAATTTTTTTATAAATTTAAGTGCACGAAATATTTTATTGTATAAATAATTTAGAACCATTATGTAGGTATGTTTTTAAAAAAAATATTTAAAAAGATTCAAACTGTTCTGGAAAAAATTAAAAATATTGTCTCAGGCGGGTATCAAACCTTTGACTTTTGCATGCAAGTCCCAGACTCTAACAACTAGGCCAAATTAACAACTGATACATATGTAAAAATGAGGCCTTATACACAATAGTGTTTTTTGTAAAAGTTTACAAACAACATAGTAATTTTTACTAAGTCTGATTTATTTGTACATGACTTTTCGCAAACAAAATTAAGAGAGTTGTTGTAAAAAATTAGAATATAGTTCACAAATTTTACCACACAAAAAATTTGTATTCAAACAAATCCAAGAAATTCGAACAATTTGCGTAAAAAATACATTTAACCCTATGTTTATACTTACATTACTGGATTTAGGAACGTGACGTATAACTTTAAAACTAAAATCATCTGTTTAAATTGAATACATTAATGTTTAGTTTACCTTCGGTATTTATTTTAATATTTAAATCCAAATAATTAACTAGTTTGTTTGAAATATTTGTGTCAGTAAGTGGCAATTCAAAAGGATATAATATATCTTTACACATTGCATAAAAATTACTACAGTTAAAACTAGGGTAATCGTCCATATATCTAAAAGTGTATTTTGACTTGATTCGATTTCTAATATTTGATTTTAAATATTTAAATTCCAAAAAATGATAAGGTGAGACTGCTATCTGTGGCGAACTGTTTGACCTAATCGGAATACCAGAACTTTGCCAGTATATTTCTTTAGCGAAAAGCACATACAAATTTGTAACTACAAATTTTATCATCTGTAAAATTTACTCTTTAGTAAAAACGAGTTTTCTCCTGTAATAGGTATATCCAAATAATAACTTTTGTGATAACTGACTATGATATACTTTTTACTGGAATTACTAAATAAAAGGTTAATTAATCCTGAAAGATTGGCTAAAACTGTATCATGAGATAGGCTGATATATAGAGTAGTAAAATCACCACTAAGCATATCGTATATATTACCAATATTGTTAGATTTGTTCATAACTTCTAACGAATTATTAATTGACCAGTACCTAGAGCCTATTTTGTCTTTTAGCACATTACAGTAGTTAGTAAAATGATTACGAAAAAAAAATTTTTTTTAAACTGCGTTTTTTAAAAACACTAAAATCGTTTTGGTTATTTCTATTTTTCCTGGCATATTGTTGATATTTTTGTGTGATTTCCTTGCGAACCACAGATGCGACTACTTGAAAGCGGGATAATCAGGCGCTAATCCTGACCCCTACAAGCCAACTCCCTATTTGAAAGTTTCTTGCAACTGGGGACAGTTTTTGCGGACATACATGCGGACAACAGACATGCGGGTGGGAAGGTAGGGCGCCTTTACAGTTTAAATAATGTTTTAAAAATAATTTAAAAAATGTAGTAAAATGTTTATAAAAAGTTTTGGTTAAATCATTCAATCAGTGGCGTACATAAATCCTAAAAAAGCAATAATCTTTTCAATTGCCCCTTCTAAATACCAAGTATAGCAGGGGCATAACATGCTAATTTTCTTTGCGTAATTTCCAACCGGCAGCCAGTGGTGTCAAGCTGGCCCTCTTTTGTTTTAAACTCTCTGGATTTGGCCCCCAGCCCTGTTAGCCCACTCCCCAATTTTTTATCCCCTTTAAACAGGCCAGTCAAGGCTCAGTGTTTGTTACCGTTTGGTAGCGCGTTTATCAGCCATTAAGTTTAGTAATTTTGGCCTGCTCAAGACTGGCTGGACGGCTCAAGGTCAAATCCCTTTTGAAAATATTTCAAGCTGCGCTTATCTTCTAACAGGTAATTTATTAGTCTTTTGTTAAAATTTTGGAACTATTTCAGGGTCTTCCAACCAGCCCCAACAGCCGCTAAAACCTAAGCCTTAAAAAGCCGGTTTATTGTGGACAAGGTTAAATAAGCTTAAATATGCAATTTTAGATTAGGTATTTCACTTAAACCAGTATTTTATATTTGTCTGTAAACGACCAAAATGCCAATTATGGAGGAATAATTACGACTGAAACCACTTCTTCCATTCACCAAGAAGACACCTGCGAACCAAATAGCTCGAGTGGAGCTTCAAAGCACCTCACACCCTGGTTGGTCCGTCAACTAGGTATACATGTCAACCTTGTTAAGAGTAGAGTTGTGCTAGTTAACTTACTAGTTAACTAGTGCATTTTTTGAGCTAGTTAACTTACTAGTTACTTTACTAGTTTAAAATTTTTAGCAATTAACTTACTAGTTAACTAGCTAGTTAGCTAAAAACACTAGTTATTTCAACTAGTTAAAACCTTTTTGATAGAAATTAATCTTATTCATAAATAAAAATAAATGACTGTGCTAGGTTTTTTCAGATAGCTAAAACTTTATTATTTATACAAAGACCTGTGCATGATCTGGAAATGCTCCTTGAAAATTAGTGGCTGTGCCTCCCCCCCGTTTTATTGTTTTATTTTTAAACATGGCCCCCTTTTTTGATACTGCTGACTATGTTTTACTATGTCTGGCTCACTTCGTGAATTTGTATGGGCATATAAGAGGACCAAAGTTAAACCTGTGCAATTATTACATTTAAAAAAAAACAAATTAGAACCCAGAATTTTTTATAATTTCCCAACATATACAAATATTAGTGAATTTTAGCCTTTGAAAATAAACATTTTGTTCAATATTGAGTTATTTAATAAACAATTTTTAAAATAAGGTATTCCATCTTTAATATTAAACCGTTTTTGTTGAAAATTTTGTTTGACAAAAATTTAAAGAACCAGTACCTTTGTTGGCCAGAGCCAAAGAACTTTGAAGCAAAAATCATAAAATATTTGTTTGATATAGTGACTCTGGTGATCAATATTTGTTTGACCAAGAAAAAAATGCATATGAGAAATCAAGGGCTCTCAGGAATTTTCAAAATAGGATAAAATGCAACCCAGCTACAATTTAGCAAATAAAAAATCAAGCATACCAAAAAATACCTTAAAAAGTTGATTAAATTAGTGTCTTTGAACACAAGATCCATATTAAATCAGCTTGATGAATTTGAGCTCTTGATTTCTGGTGCCGATACAAATTACTGTTCTCCAGATATTGTGATTGTTTAGGAGCCTTGGGTAAGTGCAGATATCCCAATCAGCTTATAATTAAAGATTACTACAACTATAATATTCTTAGCAAAGATGAGGTTGAAGGTAGAGGAGGTGGGGTGTTTATTTTAATTAAAAAAAAGATTAAATACAATAATTTTAAAAAAATTCATGAGAAATATCATAATTTGGAGGTAGTGGCAACAGACCCTATTATTTCAAGTAAAAAATCCTCTAATTAATTTTTACAGACCCCCAAATATCAGAAGTGAAAAGAATTTACTGTTACTAGACTTTATAAAATGCTGTTTAACAAATCGTACACATACATCAATCCTAATAGGCGATCTAAATTCACCAGGAATCCGTTGGCATAGTGAAACCATACTGAGCTATTTTCAAAATGAGACCAAATATTACACAAGATTTTTAGAATTAGGTCTATCACGATTTGTTCTTGAGCCATCTCGAGGTAAAAATTTCTTGGATTCGGTCTTAACCAATGACCCAGAAATTTTCAATGAAGTCCAATTTGCGGCCAATTTTGTAACTCAGATCATGCTGTAATTAGTTGCAAAATTAATTTGAATTTGTTTAAAGACAATATCTCCACTAAAACGGATTTTTGCTACCTGACTTAAAAATGCTGATTACAAAATTTTTGCTATGCTTCTTGCTGTTCAAGATTGGGATTTTAAATTTTAAAATTTTAACACAGTTCAAAAATATTGGGAATGCTTTATTCAAAACATATTCTTAATCTTCAAAATAAAAAGAAGAGGTTACGGAAGCTCAGAACAGAAAGTATTACTTACAAAAATGACTTCAAAACAACCTCAAAATAATATTTTTAAAGTGTTAAAAAATTTAATGCACAGTTGTAAGAAGAAGTGCTTAAATCAAATTTTATTGGGTAATTTTTTAAGTATATATAAACAAAAATCTTAAAACAAAAGAATCTATCCCACAAATTAAATCTTAAGATGGTAGTTTTGTAGCTGCAGATTTAGTAAAAGCAAAAATTTTGGATAATATTTCAGTTCTGTGTTTACTAGAGATAATGGTAATTTCCCTCCATTTGAACCAAAAAATCTTCATATTCTTGAAAATATAATTTTTAGTGTAAAAAATGTTTTAAAATTTCTGAAAAATTTACCAAATACTCTCCAGATAGCATACCAGCTTAATTTTGAGGCGTTTAGCAAAAGTTTTGGCTGAGACCCTTTCAAAAATTTTTCAATAGTCATTTGACACAAGCGAACTACCACATAATTGGAAAGTTGCCCTTATTACTCCTGTTCACAAAAAATGTTCAAAGTGCCAAAAAGATAACCAATGTCCAATCTCACTTACCTGTTTTTCCTGTGAGATCATGGAGCAAATAGTATAATTTGAGCTTTCTATCTTTTTTGTAAATATATTATCTCACCTTCAGCATGGTTTTAATAAATAAGGAAATGAAAATAGTAATAAATGACTGAAATTCAAATTTATACCCAGTAACAAGCTCATTACCACAAAGATCAGTTTTAGGACCTTTTTTTTAGTATATATAAATGACATTGTAGAATGTGTTTATAACTCTGAAATCAGATTATTTGCTGATGATGCAAATATCTATACTAGAAAATAGTAACAATCGATTTAAATTACAAGATGATCTGAATAGAATTGGCAAATGGGTTAGTGATTGGCAGCTTGGTCTGTCTGTAAATGTGAAGTCTTAAATATAAATAATCAAAAAAAAAATACTAAAATGGATTATTGCTTAAACAATAAAAAGTTGCTTAAAACAAATTTTTCGCAAAAACTAAAACAAAGTTGCCTAAAAAAATACCTGGTCACAAATAGCTCCAAAATTTATAATATTATTCACACCTACTTCGAAATTTTATTGAAGGCAAATATTTTGGTAAGTATTATAATATTTATAATGGAACAAATGTGCCACCTTGCACATATATGGAAGGATATTGATTTTGGTTAATGATTTTGGTTTTTCTTATTTTCTGTATGGCGCTGGATTAGAACGTGGGTGCCGTCAATACATCCAATAACACCAGGAAATTTAGCCACCCTATAGCATAAATAAGCACAAGCAAAGGGTCGGGAAGACAGCACCAACATGGGCATAGCCAGGATTTTGAAAAGGGGGTTCAACCCTGAACAACATTTGGGAAAGGGTCCAGGGGCTCCAAATCTCAAACGTTTTAAAAAAGCTAAAAAAAAAACTTCTAAAAAAGCTTCTGCTAAAAAAAGCTGCCCACCTAAGGGAGGAGGAAAAACAAGGAAGTTCCATTTAAATTACCCCCTTTTACACGGTGCTAACTTTGTAAACAAATTATCTCAAAGATAAGTGCAATAAAGCAATACAAGTAAAAATTCAATTAAATCAACTCCTTTCATCATACCAACTACCCCCACAACACAACCCAAATAGAACCAGCCAATTTATACCTTATAAAATTCCGTTTTTATTTGGTCTGGTTCCTCTTCTTCTTCTGGCATGGTGACAAAATCGTTCAGTTTACTAGTCAAAACCAAAGCTACGCAAAGAACAGCCTGGGATACTGAACTTTTATGTGCATTCAGCCCGTCACCCACGCAATTTAAAAATGCTCTCGTTGCAAAAAACCTTATTGTTATGTACTGTGTAGTTCTTTTGTGATAACTTTAATGAATAGGGTAACTGACTTAAATTCGGCCAGCCTTAATTTCGGCCACTGCCTGTTAATTTTGTTATGTCATTGTGTGGTTATAAAAATAACTGTGTATAGCTAGATAGATAACATTACCATCTATTCAGCTATATGCAAGTTATTTTATAAGTTTGCACATGTAAAAAAAAGCTGGCGGCCGATATTAAGGTTGGCCGAATTTAACTCAGTTCCCCTACTTATAAATTTTTCAAGTTCTATGCTTTTTAAATTCAAGTACCTTTGAAAGTTACCTTTGAAAAAAGCAAGTTTTTATTAGGCTATATGCAAAAATACAGATGATTTTTAAACCAAAAAATGTAATTTAATTTAGTACTTTTTATACTCACATTGAAGCATAAATATTTTATACTCACATTAAATTTTCAAGAATTACACAGCAAACACCTTAGGGCCATTGCCACTTGTTCATCTGGGGAAAAGGAATAATTTTTGTTTGTCATATGAGCCAATTTCAGTCTAATTAAATCTAAATTATAGTTGAAGGAATCCTTGGAAAAACGAAACCGGTGTCTAAACTCTTCTTTGGTAAAAAATTCGAGTTGATTATGGTTGAATTATATCTAGCTGACGCCGAAAATTAGTATGCAGATATAAGGGGACCAATTAAAATGTGCGGTTATGATGTGTTTAAAAAAACAAATAAGAGCGCAGAATTTTTTTTTTAATTCCACCTTTTTACAAAATACAACAGTAGACTATTTTGACATAAGGCGTTTTACATAATAAAATTCCAATACACATTAGGCCAAAAATTGAAATTAAATTATATTTAAATGAAAACTTCTATTAATTTTTTAGTGTAAAATAACGCGTAAACACTAAAGGCAAAATATAAATTTGATTGGATTTGTAATAATATAGTTATTAATGTTTAATTTTATAAAAATGCAAACATAAAAAAATAAAATTACAATCATAACCGAGCACCAAATATATAAGTAGGATTTTACTCGAGAGTCAGCGGATGGTCCGTTGGTCTAGTGGTTTTTGACGGTCAGACTGGTCGGAAGTTCAAATCCCAATGAAGTCTGTTTTTCACTTTTTGTACAGGGAATTGAAACTTATCAGAATTTTTTTCAGAGATCGAATCCTGATGAAACCTCTTTTCACTTTTTGTACTGGAACGTATAAATTATAATTAGTTTTTTTTTTTCTTTTTTTTTGGTAGATAGAATATAGCTGCATAATACTTGCTTGGTGTTTTGGAAAAATTATTTTCCAGAAAATTATTTACGTATAAAATCCAAAACAATATTTCTTGCAGGATTTTTAATTAAAAAATCAACCATTATTATATCAAAAGAAATTAAACAATAGACTCCAAGAAGCTTTTTACATTACATCACTTTAATTTTAATTTTTTTGTGCCAAAAGCAATATATATACATCAAAAAACAGTATCTACATCAATCACTAGCAGGTCTATTTTCTTTCTTATTTTATTAATACCAATCAATAATCAATTAATTGATTTTTTAGATATCTAAAAAGATCTGATTTTTTTATTTAATTCAGTTTTGATAAGTTTAAATAAAATTTTGATAATTTTAAATAAATTCCCGGTACAAAAAGTAAAAAAAAACTTTATTGGGATTTGAACGCTCGACTTTGCACTTTGAGACCGACCGCTTCAAACCACTGGACCATCAGAACACCCGCTGACTCATAAGTAAAATCCTACTTATATATTTGGTGTTCCTTTATGATCGAAATTTTATTTTTTATGTTCGCATTTTTACAAAATTAAATATTAATGCCTACATTATTACAAATCCAATGAAATTTATATTTTGTCTTTAATGTTTACGCGTTATTTTACACTGCAAAATTAATAGAAATTTTCATTTAAATATTATTTTAATTCCAACTTTCGGCCCAATGTGTATTTGAATTTTACTGTGTAAAACGCCTTACGTCAAAATAGTCTATTAACCAACTTTAGCTCTTTAAAAATTTGCATTTGGGTTTCAAATTGGGTATTTTGATAAATAATTATTAAAATATGGGTTTTGATTTTTATTTATTAAAACGCTTTCGTTAACAATTTTAAAAGGTTTTGTTGTTAAATAGTTGATTTAATACAGGAATTATCGAGGTCAGCTAGATTTTATTTGCCTAAAATACTGAGTACTTATTTTATTCTACATAGGCAGTTTAGTTTCTTCCTGGCGGCCACTTTGTAGTCCCACTTTTAGTTTTGGGTGCTGGCAATTATTATTGTCGCATTTCTTGATTAATTTTTTTCTTAAAACAAAATTGAAAAACACTTCTGTTTATAAACTCCAAACGCACTTAACCCTGTTTAATTATTAAAATCTCAAACGGACTGGGGCTGAGGTTTTAAAAAAACTGATTTAGGGTGTAACAAACAAGTCCTGTGTCCAATATTCTGCGTGAACACTAAGAGGTGTGTTCCTCAAATACTAAAACATCTGCTTGATTGAAGCTGAAATTACCGCAGATGTTTTCTGCTGCCATAGTAACTTGGGATATTACTAATGATAATAGACTTTGTTCCATGCTTCAAAACAACAGTAAAAAAATTTGATCAAAAAAAAGTTAAAACGTTAAAATGCCCAAAAGTTAAAACTGTTGGGCATTTACTAATTTATTTTAAAAACAAAATTTGGATTTTTAAACTAAAGATAAATTTTATCAGAGTGAAAATAGATAAGTGGTAAAATAACCACTCGTTCTTTGAGAAAATATCACGTGCAGAGAAACACATGACGCAACTAAATAATAATTGGTTACATAACCGCTGAAAACTTTTATTTTAAATTTTCTCGCTCGCGGTTTTATTGTTTATTTCTTCCTGGCGGAGGGCGGTTACGCCCTTAATTTCAGCCTGGAAGACCTTAGCTTTAAACTAATATTCCTAAAAATCAAAAATTAACTAACAAACTTTACTAGTTCTTTCTCAACTTTATATGTTTGTTTTAGTTTTACCCTAGCTTAACCCAAAACGTAATTAATTTTGTAAATTATTTACATAAATCTTATATTTTAAATTTGCTTTAGAAGAAGATTAAAGTTTATATTATGCGATTGGACTTAGGTTTACAGTCCCAAGTAGGGATGCATTGAGCTGCTCACAAATGCTCAATACCAATTGGTACTCACATATATTATTGAATTGTGAGTACTAAGCTGAAGCTAAAGCTCACAAGAAATCTCGGGCTCAAGCTCAAACTCACAATTAGCCCAAGCTAAATAGCTTAATTGTGAGCCTGACTCTAAAAAAAAGCTCTAAAAAATATATATTATACTTTACCAAAAACTGTGTAACTACTGAATAAAAATCCTTATTTGATATGCCATTATAACAACATAAGTCCATTTAAATGGCATTTTTATTTTAAAGTATATTCTTCTGTTTCACGCCAGTTATAATAATAAGTATATTCAAATTTAATAATGGAACAATTCTATTTATCCATGGTTGAGTTATATCTGGCTGACCTCTTATGTTTGTATGAGAGACATGAGCGGACCTATTAAAATTGTGTGTTTATGACGTTTAAAAAAAATAGAAAGCATAATCTTTTTAATTTCTCTTGTTAAAAAATATACCAAATTTAGTCAACTTTAATCCTTTAACAAATTCTGTTTTTGCTCGAAATGGGTAATTTATAAAATAATTGTTAAAATATGATATTTAATCTTGAACAATAAATAGCTTTTGATAAAAATTTTAAATGGTTTTTATGTTAAATAATCGATTCAATACTGCAAATCCTCGAGGTAAGATAGGTTTAATTTGCCTATAAATTCACGTAAATTAATAAATAAAATTAATTTTAATTGGTGCGTATTAATAAAGAATATGCGATTATTATGAAACAAATCAATGATATATGCCATTTTAATGACTATTCTAAAAACATATTGGTGTCATACCACACGTCACTCTTTATACAGGATTTAAAGCTTTTCTAATAAATTGCATATTTTTTTATCTATGGGTTTATCAGTTGGTTTTGCACTTGCATTTAAATCAACAAAATTGTTAACAAAAAGGATGTGTGTTAGAATAAACATTTAAAATGCAGTAAAGAGTTTTTGTCTTCGATTTCAACTTTTTTTGGCAAAACTTTATCCTGCGCTCCAAAACCTTGTTATGTTTTTTGTTCAAATACCTTTAGACCGTTTAAAAAAAGGCAAAAATAAAAACTTTCTGGCAGTTTATCCAGGAACAATGTCTTCTTCGTTGCGAAAAGTTTTGTTATAAAAATATAAAAAAAAGAACAAGCGTGGTATTTTAAACTTTTTTTTCCATCCTGATTTATTTTGAATTTAATGAAATATTTTCGAAATATTTTTTATTAATTTTTTTGAGAAAAAACCTTGAGATTGTTAACCCATTGTTTGTAAAACGTGGAAAGCAAAAAAAAAAACAAAAAAAAACATTCAACAAACAGGAATTTTTTTGCATTTTTTTGTTGAAAATTTTTTTGTTTCGACATTTAAATAAAAATTGTCATTAGAGACTTAAATTCAGCATTTTTTCTTATGCCAAAACTTTGCCGACTGTTTCAAGGTGAAAATCGCAGGTTTTTTCTTACTAAAACACTAATATCTCGACAAAAACTTTATAAAAATTTTCAATCAAGGTTTTAAATCCCTAAAAGCTCTATTTTAGGCCTTTTAAAATATTTCGACGAAAAAATAAGGTCAATCTTTAAAAAAATCCAAAAGGGTCACTTCATAAAAAAAATTACAACGATGTGTGGAAATATTTCCTTTTTACTTTTTACACACTAATGTAATTTCTGCATAAATTGGATGCTTCCTTCAAGAGAGCAATATAACAAATCAAATTCTTATAACGCTAGATCATAAAACTTTTTTGGTACTGTATCAATTAAATTGACATTTATAAATGTTGTAGAACTAGTCTGGAGAAGCCAAAATATTATTTTTAAAGTAGACAGATTTTGTATTTAAAGAGTAGTCCATTCAGGGCGTTATATACATTGTAGGAATGAAATATATGACAGTGTTCCTTTAATGTTTTATTCTGTATTCCAAATAATTCTTGTAAAAAAAGTTACCAAATAAAAAAATTTAATACCATATTCAATTTCACCCATGTGCTTTTAAAAATACATAAAAATTCCAATTATATAAATATTATTAGTACAAGTATTTATTCTAATTTCTTCATTCTGTTTCTTTTCAGATTTATTTTTTACATAAAAATTGCTATTTTTCTATTTTTAAGCATATTTCTATTTACAAAAATTAGCTTATATTGCTGTAAATGAGCATTCATCCTAAATTCAATTTAACTAAACTAAATTGATAGAAAGTATTAAAAGTTTCAGTCTTCATATTGCACTTTATAAAAAATGCCTTTTATATTTCCTTATTATACTGTTATGAAAATTCAGAAAACAATACTTGAAATTAAGTGACTTTGATATTTTTGAGACCCAGTACCGTAATTTTTCAAAATGTACCTGTATATATAAGTTGCTGAATCATTTACAAATGATGTAAACAAAGCTTCTAGAAACTTTTAATTATAAAATAAACTTGGCAACGTTTTATTCGTCAAGTATTTTTATGGAAATTTCTAGAAGTATGTTTGTCAAGTATATAAACCAAGAATTCTTGGTTCATTTATGGTTTTGCATACTATTCTAAATTGTGTTTCTACTGTTTTTCATCCTACTTACTTTTGCTCTTCAACTCCTGCTGTAAATTGTTTGTTCTTGTAAACAAATAAACTTCTTTTGTTGAATCCTTTTGTGTATTTCGCCACTTAAAAACACAACAAGGATTTACTGGCGTGACGAGCTACTGAACCCGCACAGAGCCGCTGGTAATCAAGAAATTGCGTGATTAGCTTTATTTTTTAAATATAAAGCTATTATTAATTAACTGTTCAACTTACTGCAAAATTTACTGGCTTGACAACCCTGGATTCCTGCTTATTTTCTAATGTAATTACTATTCACTGCAATGTCTGAAACTACAGAACTTATAAAACTGCTTCAAAAGCAAATGGAAATGCATCGAAAATAAGCTGAAAAAAGAATGAAAATGCAGAGAAAAGAAGCTGAAAGAAGAGAATCCTTGGAAGAACTGAAACAGTCCAGGGTGGAGAGCAGACAATTTCTGGAAGCACTCTCTGCTAAGGGCAATTCTGGCATAGCTGGGGCTTTCCCAACTGCTGTTGCTATACCAAATTTCCTTGGATTTGACTCTACTTCTGAACTGTTGACTGATTATTAGGCTCGACTCCAAACTTTAACTGGCACAAACTCAATCCCAGCTAAAAAGAGAGCTCAGGTCTTTTTAACGAATCAACCAGCCACAACTCACAAGCTTCTTGGAAACCTTGCATCCCAGCAATTTCCTCCAAAGGACATTAATGAACTTATAATTGACAAAATTATAAGCTTTATGAAGGATCAGTTTGACCTCAAACGCTTCATTGTTCAAGAAAGGTTTAAATTTTGGTCCAACACCAGAACAAAACCAGAAGAAACAATCCAGAAACTTGGAGTTAGAATTCCACAGGACGCACCACCTTTGATTTTACTTTTATTAAAAACCAACAGGATGAAGCCAAGCGTACAAGGTTCATTTGCTCAGTGGGAAATGAAGTTGTTCTCAATGCAATAAGATCTCTCTCTTTCTTAAGATCAAAAATGATGAGCTCAATTTCACAAGAGCCATTGAACTAGCCATTGAAACAGAAGATGCTGCAAATGTAGCCAAAGAGACTGTGTATGACTCTAAAGCTGAACCAATCAAGAAAATCGCCCTTGGTAAATCGAACATGAAATTGGCTTCTAACAGCACAACTGGTGCTAAACCACCAGTAATAAGCCAGCATTTAGGAGGACATTCACGGTACTGGAGAACATTTTGTTTCCATTTGATACTTGAAAACAATTGGGCAATCCAGAGCTCACACCAATTAAAAATGAACTTAATGCATCTGCTTCAAAACAATATATGCAAGATATGGGATCCTGTGTCCTTGACACCAGTGTTGGGACAAACACCAACAGTTTGCCTCTTCCTTACATAGTCTGCAAAGTTCCAAAACTCAACTTACTGGGAAGATCAGCTATATACAAACTGGAAATATCTATAGATAGAATGCTGGAATCTTTATGCAATGAATCTGGCACAGCGACAGTATATACAGTCAACCAGAAGCTCACTGCCAATAGGTAAATTCAAGAAGCCTGCAAACAGCTATGCAAAGAATTTCCAGATGATTTTAAATGAGAACTAGGCTACTAAAAAGATTTCGATTTAGAGCTCAAGTTCAAACCTAAGGCTAAACTTGTTTTCTGCAAGGCAGGACCTTGCCTCTTGCCATTAAGGAGGACCTTAATAAAGCTTATGATGCAGGAATTGCTAAAGTGGTTCAATGAGTATGGTACTCCAGTTGTCACAGTTCGAAAAACTCAACTAAACAAAGGGGAAAATCTAAAAATAAGAATCTGTGGTGACTATTTAGTCACAGTAAATCCTCAACTGGACATGCATCGTCAACCAATTCCACTCCCTGAGGATCTAATGCGCAAGCTGGGAGGAGGATATTGCTTTATAAAAATTGTTATTGCTGATGCATACAACCAGATTAAACTGGGTCCAGTAAACCAGAAGAGGCTTGCAATAAGCACATACCAAGGAGTTATTCTACAATTACGACTGCTTTTTTAAATCAGTTCAGCTCCAAGATATTTCCAAGAACTAATGGATCAACTTACTTGCGATCTTTCAGGAGTGGTCGTCTATTTGGATGCCATACTTGTTGGCGGAAAAAATCCACAAGAGCATCTTGAAAACCGTAGAAGACTACTACAATGCTTACAAGAAAAAGGGTTACAATGCCGCTTGGAGAAATACACTTTTGCACAGCAATCAGTGAAGTATTTGGGACATATCCTTTCACGTCATAAGATAGCAATGAGATCAAAAGTTGAAGCAGTAATCAAAATGTCTCCTCCAACTGATGTTGCTAGTCTGCGATTTTTCTTAGGCTCAGTGCAATTTTATGCAAAATTCTTGCCAAATCTATCTCCAGTTACCAAAACTCTACATGTTCTTACAAGAAAAAGAGTACAGTGGCGCTGGGGATCAGAACAACAACTCGCTTTTGAGAAACTAAAGGAACTTCTGTCTAGCAAAGACCTACTTGCACATTTTTTCATCTCTAGAAATTGGGATTGCCTTCTATGCATCAGAAGTTGGAATCGGTGCAGTACTGTTTCACCAATATCCTTCTGGAAGCGAACGTCAGCTTGCTAATGCATCAAAAACATTAAATGACAACCAGCGTTTATACAGCCAAATACAAAAAGAAGTCTTAACCATTATTTATGCTTGATCAAGAATCTATTCTGGTTACAGATCATAGACTTTTACTTGATTTGTTTGGTCCACATAAAGGACCTGCATTAGCTGCTAACAGACTAGCCAGATGGGCCTTGTTCCGTAACCAGTATGAGTACTCCATTGAATACCAAAAGAAATCACTTCATGGAAATGCTGATGCTTTAAGCCGCCTTCCAATTGGGTCAGACGTCTCTTTTGACAGGGAGGAGGATGGAGTAGATGTGAATGTTGTCTGATTCCCTCTGGTCTAAACCCGCTTTTAATCCAAAATTGTTTAGTATTAGAAAGTCTCAAAAAGTCAGCCAATAAGAATTTAGAATTTGAAATTTTGACAACCATTAGCGCAGAGCCATTCATTCGACATCTTTTTTATGGACGCTCATTCCTTGGGGTGATTGACTGCGCTCATGGAGCATTGTTCCGTGAAAGTGAAGTGAGCAATTTTCATTTCCGCGCTCTTCGTTTCTTCATGTGGAAGAGAGGGACTGCACTGGCAAAAAAGCGGACACCTTATTTATGCCGCCTTTGCCAGTCAATATGGAATTAATGAATTAACACAACCAGTAATAATTTAAGAACAAACTTAAACAATTAGTTAAATCATTATATAAGTCAGAAAATAGAAAATATTATCACAAAATATACAATATTAGATAAAATATTTTTATATAATTAGTTAGATCATGTTTGTGAGTAATGGTTGAACGGCATTGTTTTCTGCCCCATATCTGGTTGACTGGCAAAGGCAATGTAAATGAGGCGTCACTTTAACCAAACAACGCTTGACAAGCGCAGCCAATCAAGGCAAAGAATGGGCATCCATAAAAAATGTGTTCCATGAGTTTCTTAGGGCAGGACATCTAAACAGCAGGAATATTTAGCTCCTTCGACAACCTATCCCACAAACGTGATAATGTCATAACAAATACCATAGGACATTTTAAAGCTCTTAAAATGCCAGGATGTGAATCAAAACAATTGGAATACAGCTAAAGCCTACCGACCCAGGTGTGTTTGCTAAGGAAACTTCCAAAAATAAGGTCCCGTCAAGAGTCATGTGATACACTAGAGAAGGATGGAAAAGTGACTTTTTTCTGATGAAATTAAAAATTTTCATACTGACACTAATAAAAATATGCCTGTCAGTGAGGGCTACTCTGTAAAAAACTTCAAGAAGATATCCAATTACTTAATTATTGCAAATGAATGTTTACTTTATGGAATAAGAGTAGTAACCCTTTTTCACTATACCGCCAAGTCTTGGATTTGGTGCATTTGGGACATTTTTACATACAAAGAATGGAACAACTTGCTTGTACTGAAGTCTACTGGCCAGGCATAGATGCTGATATTATGAAAGCTTGTCGTCAATTCACTTCTTGTGCAGAACACCAAAACAAACTGGTAAAACCTGCAGCTCACTTTTGGATGCTGTCAGAGAAGCCATGGAGCTGTCTTTATATAGATCATTCTATTAACTTTTTGGGAAGCAAATGGCTGGCTATGATTGATGCTTATTCCAAATATCTCTGCATTCATCTAATGGGTTCAACTTTAAACAAAGCCACCACTAACCTTCTGGAAGAAGATTTTGCCCATTTCGGATATCCATATACAATTGTCTCAAACAATGCTACAACCTTTATTTCTAAAGAGTTTCAGCAGTGGTGCAAGGAATGTAAAATCGTACACTTAACTGGAGCACCATATCATCCTAAAACAAATGGAGCAGCAGAACGTCTGGTTCAATCTATTAAACAAGCTCTGACAAAGTCAACATTGGCTCCAAAAGCAGCGCTTCAGGAATTCTGGCAACAATATTGTCGTACACCTTTACCAAGTTGTTTTTTACCAAGTGAATTACTCAATGGGCGTCAAATTCGCTGCAAAATTGATTTTCTGCTTCCATCACCTCATATAGCTAAAGGAAAACAAGCCCAGCTAGCCAAAAAATCACAGATAAAAGACATGTCTTTGGCCCAAATTGCTAAGATGTGGTCATAATCTGTGAGAACACCTTGTTATGCTTTATACTGCGGCCAAAAACGGGACAAGGATCCAAGTTGTGTACCAGCCTTTGTTACAAAAGTTTTTGGATCAAGAAGTGTCAATGTTAAAGCATGTCCTTGTGATCTTACTGATCACAAGGATCACAAGTCCTTGTAATGAAACAAACACACACACATACAACATTCTTTAACGTTTGTTTATTATATTTAAAAAATAAAGCTATATCTTTGAATTAAATCTATACGTTTCAAGCTATCTTTTTGGCAATAAGAGTTACAACCAGCAATCCAGAACAAAAAAATTAAAATAAACCAAAGATTGTGCACATTAAATATTTTAGAAACTAAAAAAATTAAAAATACCTTTAAAATTACACACAAACACACACACACACCCACACACATACACATACACACACACGCACACACCCACACAAACACAGACACACACACACAAACACACACACTCACACACATACACACACACACACACACACACACACACACACACACACACACACACACACACACACACACACACACACACACACACACACACACACACACACACACACACACACACACACACACACACACACACACACACACACACACACACACACACACACACACACACACACACACACACACACACACACACACACACACACACACACACACACACATACACACACACACACACACACACACACACACACACATACACAAACACACACACACACACACACACACACACACACACACACACACACACACACACACACACACACACACACACACACACACACACACACACACACACACACACACACACACACACACACACCCACACACACACACACACACACACATACACACACACACACACACACACACACACACACAAACACACACACACACACACACACACACACACACACACACACACACACACACACACACACACACACACACACACACACACACACACACACACACATACACACACACATACACACACACACACACACACACACACACACACACACACACACACACACACACACAACACACACACACACACACACACACACACACACACACACACACACACACACACACACACACACACACACACACACACACACACACACACACACACACACACACACACACAACACACACACACACACACACACACACACACATAAACACACACAAACACACACACCCACACACACACAAACACAGACACACACACTTACACAAACACACACACACAAACACACACACACACACCCACACACATACACATACACATACACACACACAAACACACACACACACCCACATACACACATAAACACACACACACAAACACACACACACACCCACACACATAAACACACACACACAACACACACACACACACACACACACACACACACACACACACACACACACACACACACACACACACACACACACACACACATCTTTTTAGGAATAAGAGTTACAATCAGCAATCTAGAACAAAAAAACTGAAATATACCAAAGATTGTGTGCATTAAATATTTTAGAAACTAAAAAAAATTTAAAATTACTTTAAATGGCCCACAGTGCACAAACAGAATCAATACTGGATTTAACCCACACAATCAATAAGTTGTTTTGCCATAGATACAAATTCTTCATAACACTGCGTAAAAATACTAAGAAAATCAATTTAAATCTTTTCCAATTTTTAAATTTGTTAAGTGTTTATATACTTATAATGTATTTACACATTCACTAGATAGATAGATAGATAGTAAGAAGGCGGTACCCTAGTGTTAGGGGCCCTGGTGTTCAAGCCTGCATTGGGCTCTTTACACTCTGCCCTGGAACCACCTAAGAGTGGTTTTCCTCAAATCTGTTTGATTCTTTTATGAATCAGCAACAGACGCCCCTCGTGCTGTTTTTGCATCTAAGGAGTCCATGCCAAAGATTTTAAACCTTATTGCTGACAGTGGATAGCACTGTTCAAAGAAGTGAGTAGCGGTCTCTGCTTCCTCTTGGCAGAGTTCGCGGAGCCCATCATTGGCTACTCCAATCTTTCTTAAGTGAGCTTTGAGAGGACTATGTCCAGTTAAAAGCCCAATTACAAGGGGTAACTCCTTTCTTGAGAGACCAAGCAATTGCCTAGCTCTGGAAATATTTGGCTCAATGACATAATTTTGGTATGTTGGCATGCGTCAAGATTTTGCCAGTATCTGACATCCTGATCCATAATCTGACATCCATAATCCATTTTTAATGGATGATTTTGCAACCCCAATTGATGTTCCCACGTGTAAAAGTAGTCCCATAATGTTAGGGTTTGTGCCTTCTTTAGCAAGCTTGTCAGCCAGCACATTTCCTTCATGGCCCCTGTGTTCAGGTACCCACAGAAGCTTTACATCAGTCTCTCTAGCCAATCTGGTAATCATCTCATAGCACCTCATAACTAGCCCAGATGATATCTGAGGAGATAGAAGCGCCTTGAGTGAAGCCTGACTGTCAGAGAAAATACAATTTTTTTGTTTTGTGCAGTTTGCACAACAGCATTTGTAACACAGGCCAAGATTGCACATATTTCAGCCTGGAATACAGTTGGGTTTTTGCCTAATGGAATAAATAAATCTTATTCCATGGCAAATGTGAAATGCACTTCTGCCCCAGGATGTTGTTCTGCTTTTAAGCCATCTGTGTAACAGCACATAGCAGATTGAGGTTGAATGACATCTTTGTTAGTGTTCCAATCTTGTCGACTAAAAAACTCAACTTTAAAGTTCCTTTCAAACTTGAACACAAGGATAATGTGGTCACTCTCAAGGTTTAGCATTAGGATTTCTCTCAAAGCCAACTGCTTGATTTTAGAGTGCCCTCTATTTGTACCTCTTGTCTGCCATTGTGAAACTATACCTAACCTATACCTGGTTGATATTGCCTCCCTTTTGATGACAGTATCCAAGGGTGCAAGATTAAGCAATGCTTCCATAGCCGCTGTGGGAGTTGTTCTTATAGCCCCGGTTATGCTAAGACATGCCTGGCATTGTAATTGTCCAAACAAACTTCTAGCAATTCCCAGTTCTAATCTAGGCCACCACACCACTGCTGCGTATTTTAGCATGGGAATAATTACACTGGTATATATCCAATGCATATGTTTGGGTGTTATGCCCCACGTTTTTCCTACAGCCCTTTGGCATTTCCAGAGGGCCATAAGGCCTTTTTGTTGCCGATTCTGGGTATGCTGAATCCAAATCAATTTGTTGTCAAGGATAACTCCCAGATATTTGGCTACTGTTGCCAACTGTAATTGTGTACCAAAAAATTTGGGCCACTGAAACTTTGGGCCACTTTTTTAGTACCTTTCTTTTGTAAGTAAAAAGTGCCATTTTAGTTTCGTTAGGATTTACTGAGAGTCCTTGTTCTTCACACCATTCTTCTACCTGAACTAAAGCAGCTTAAGATTAATCCGCCACTATGTCCTAATATTTTCCTTGAACCAGTATGGTTACATCATCTGAGTATCCTTGGATACGATGTCCAGTTTTACTAATTTTGTTGAGAAGGCTATCTACTAGGAAGGTCCACAGTAGTGGTGATAGCACCCCTCCTTGAGCACAGCCCTGACGGACTATGACAGTTTTGTGCAGTCTCCTAAAATTATATGCACCATTCTAGATCTGAGCATAGTGTCAATCCACCTAATAATTGTTGATTCTACTCTATGCTCGTTTAGTGTTCTTGTTATTGCATTGAAGTTTGCATTGTCAATGCTCCTTCAATGTCAATGAATACTTAAAGCATACTCACAATGTTCAAATGCTTTTTCAATGCGGTTGACTAAGCAGTGAAGAGCTGACTCAGTCGATTTTCCCGCCTGATAAGCATGTTGATTTTTATGCAATGGGTACTGTTTTAGTGCCCCATCTCTTATGAACCGGTCAAACAACCGCTCACAAGTTTTAAGCATAAATGAAGTTAGGCTGAGTAGTCTATGTGCC
Source organism: Microlaimidae sp. YZB2_3 (assembly GCA_030248175.1). NCBI lineage: Eukaryota > Metazoa > Nematoda > Chromadorea > Desmodorida > Microlaimidae > Microlaimidae sp. YZB2_3. The sequence continues at coordinate 18,480 of JASAMX010002203.1, read as the reverse complement.
TTGGCCAGGTAGTAATTAGGTTTGTCGGTTTAGGAATGAAGACTCCTCTTGCCGTTCTTCATGTTTTTGGTATATAGCCTAAATCTATACATGCTTTAAAAAGTTTGCAGAGCACTGGGAACAGATGGTTTAATCCTTTTTGCATTAATGTTGGGAAAACCCCATCTGCTCCAGCTGCTTTGTACGGTGCAAAACTAAGGATAGCCCAGTTAATTCTGGCTTCAGTCACAATTTTGCATTTTCCAATCCCTCCAAGATCCTTTATACTCAAGATACTGGTGGTTCTGTCTAGCTGTTACTTCTTCTTCTCCAGGTATGTCTACCTCAACCAGGTGCGCCAAGGCGGCTTCCCAGTCTTCCGTAAACGGCCCACAGGGTAAAAGAAACATGCTAGGATGGAATCCCAGAATGCTAGGATGCTTTATACAGGCTAGCTGTTGAGTTCTAACCTTCAACTTCTTGACAGTATTTTCTCCAAGACGATCTTTAAGCTCGCCTTACTATTTTATACAGTCCCTCTTGATACAAGTCCCAATCCTCCTGTGTGTTTGTAATGAGAGCTTTTCTGAGTGTGCGCCTGTAATTCTTGCGGAGTGTTGTAAGTTCCCTTGACCACCAAGGTACCTTATTAATGTTTTTACACTCCCGCAAAACACAGGACTCCTCAAAGGACTCTGTAATTGCAGACTCGATTACACCAAGTTCTGTTTCTATATCTACAACAGTTTGCATTTCATTATTGCGTTCCCTTATTCTTTGCCCTAGTACTCTTGTATAAGAGGCCCAGTTTGTAGATCTAGGGTTCCGCCAGTGTTTGTTCGGAAGATTATCTGACCCCACAGAAAAATTTATTTGTCAATGGTCAGAAAGTGTATTTTCTGTAGCTACATGCCAGTTATGGGTGTCTCTGGCTATGTTTGAAGATGCAAGAGTGATGTCAAGTACTTCTTGTCTCACTCTTGTAACAAAAGTTGGTTGATTACCACAGTTCAGAACTTGTGGTAATTAGATAATTTGTGGTAATTAGATAATTCATAAGGTCTAGTCTTCTCTGATTGCAGTTAGTACTGCCCAATGAATGTGATGAGCATTAGCATCTCCACCTAAAATTATAGGGGTGTTGCTTGTAGCACTGTGCTCAACTAAAGAAATAAATTTTTTAGATGCTGGAGCATCTGGTGCATCAAATGATAAATAAAAAGAAGCAAAGATTACCTCCCTTTTACTGCCCAAATTGCTTATAGTTGCCTTTACCGCTACTAAATCTTTTGAAAAAAGCTTTTACAGTGGAACTACATTTAATTGAGAAGATGCAAGGATGCAACTTCTGTGACGTTCTGCATTCTTGTCATAAACAAGTTCGATTTTGTTTTTGGATGTGACTCAACCTGAAAATTAAATAATTGTTTTTTTCGCCTTTTAGGGCTTACTGTGTACTGTCTTGGGCACCATTCAAGCCCAGGACATTCCAAAATAGAGCTTAAACCCTATAGCCTGCAGATCTTCAAGAGATTGCCGGTCCACGCCTACCAGGAGAAACAAGTAAGTCCCCCCAAAGCTAGAGGCATAGACCTGCCATCTTTTGACCTGCACGGTTGGATTTTGCTCTGCCAAACAGCTCAGAATTTGTTTTGTACCTTGTGGTTCACAGATTGGTACCCACAGTTTTACCTGAATCATTTGACTACATCTGAATTCAGCTAGTTTCATACATTGAAACTTGACTCCATTATTGAATTCCATCTCAGAAATAGTTGAGATGATCCAGTCGTGTGATGATTAGTCTGCAGGTGGAGAGTGGAAAATCCCCCCCTGCAAGCCCTAAAACAAACCTAGGCATCGATTTGGGTCTTGGGTCTCCCATCATCACTTTCATGAGCCTGCGCTGCATCTCCTCAAAGCAAGTATTGCTAATTTCGCCCTCTGGTTCATCACTGCAAACAATAACAACCCAGAGTGCTTTAATAGCAACCTGCTTAAAAGAAGTTTCAGCAAAGCCCTTTTTGTGGCTGGAGCACTAGGTGGTGTTTCCATAGTCTCCAGGCCACGTTTGTTCTTTCTCCTTGAGGGTTTTTCTCCTGGAGTGCCTGGGTTCCCCAGCTTTTTGCCTTCCTTAGCAGTTACCAAACTGGTACCTGCCAGATTCCAGCTCAGCTGTAGAGGCCTCAGGCTTCCCTGAGAATTCCCTCAAAATCAGATTTTGACCCCGTCCCAGAACTGTGTGGGTCCAAAGAGTGCCCTGGGTGCGCACTAACCTTTTCCTCACAGACATGTTTATTTGAAGAACAGGAAGCCGCAGCTTTTTTAAAGTGGCTGTGTCCCTAGGCATATCTGAAGACTGCCCTGGGTTAACAATTCCACCTTCAGAGGAGGCCAAAGCCGCTAAGGCCTTAGCATTTTTCCTCTTAAAACCTCCTGACTTCCTCTTCTTCTTTAAAAAACCAGAGCTTTATTCTGCATTTTTGGAACCAGGCCCTGGTTCTTTTTGCGAGGATGAGGATCTGGGTGGCTGGGTCTTGTCAGCCACCCCCTCCTCCTTCCCTTTTTCCAAGGGTGAGGAGCTGGATGGCCGGGTATTGTTCGGCACCCCCTCATCTTCCCCTTCTCGCATAGATGAGGATCTGGGTGGCTGAGCATTTGCAGCCACCCCCTCCTCATCCTCACTTTCCAAAGGCACTAAATCAGGGTCCCATGGACTGGTACCCAATAAAGTGTCCTCAGACATTTAGTCGTAGAGTCCCAAATGATCCATTGATTGGGACAGCTGGTTCTTTGGGCAAATAGCTTTTACCCAATCACTGGCGCTCTGCCCAACGTCGCTAGAAATTGGGGCTCTGGTAGCATTACCGCTGTCTTCGCCCATTGTGCCCACGATAACAGCAGGGTCTTCCGGCTTGTCTACGCCCCTTTGCGGATTACTGGGGCAACTTACCTTAATTTTATCCATGCTGGTTTGCTTTAGGTTAGATTTTTGCTAGCTGCCCTTCAAGACCAGTGAAGTAATTTCTTACTCACTGGTCCCCAAAGGCAACCCCACCCGTTAACATCAGTCTAAACAGTGGCAAGCCCAGAGTGCTTTTGCCAGTGTTTACCAGATGATGGCGCCGTGATGAGGCATCTACCCAAACGCCCGGAGTTGATTATACATACACATTCACTAAGTGATTATTTAAAACTTATTATGTAATTGATTATTTTCATACCCATCGGTTTATAAAACTAACTATTCTTATGGAAAAATAGAATTTTAAAAAATTAGCTGGTCGGTCTGGAAAAAAATACAATGCTTAAAAAAACGCATTCAAAATTTCAAACAAAGCTGTTTTTAAAATATTAGGATAATTCTTAACCTAATTTCAAGTCTAAATTTAAAGCCTAAAAATCTAAGCTGTAAAGTGCCCAAAATGCAATTTTTATATCGGATTTTTTTAGAATCCCCTTCTAATATCTTGAAAACCACCTAATTTCCGCATTGCATTTTAATTTTTGGAATCGGCAATTAAAATACTGCAACATTTAAGGTTATCCAGTTTTTTGTACAAAATTAAAAAAAATCAAAAAGGAATTTACCACAATATACAACCGCTCAAACCGCTTACTTCAAACTCGCTTAGTACAAACCAAAATTATATAATATACCAAAAAATGTGCAACTCCTATATAAAAAAGTACCGAAAAGGATGCAATTTTAATGAGCTTCGCCATTTAAATGGTACCCTCCATTAAAACTCACTCACACGTTTTACACTTGTGAGTGAAATTGTAAAGTTAAATTAAATGAATAAATGGCTTAAAAATTAAATAAAAATAAAAAATTAATGGCTTCCTCTCCATTTTAACTCGTGGAGTTAAAATGACTACTATGCCATTTTAATGGAGAGTGTCATTTAAATGGAGAGGTTCATTATAATGGCATAATTTTCCATATTTTTTATATAGTAGTTGCACATTTTTTGGTATATTATATATTTTTGCTACAAACCACTTACTTCAAAACCCAACCGCTTTCTATTAAGAATACAAAAATAATGCTTCGCGTTAAGAAAAAAGTTAAGTATTTCCCAAAATTTTTAAGAGCGGAAACACAAAAAATTCAAAATGACGCATTCGCACGCAGTGTTTCCATAAAAAAATATGGATTTTGAATATATTTACGAATTAGTAAATAATTTATAAGGTTTTATTAATTTAACAGTTACTAGAAAAAATTCGTTACATTTTTTACTGTTTTAAGAGAGTGAAACAGCAAAACAAAAAAAATTTCTCAGAATATTTTTTTTTATTTTATTTTATTTTATTAAAATAAATAGTTAGTAAATAATTTATAAGGTTTTATTAATTTAACAGTTACTAGAAAAAAATCGTTACATTTTTTACTGTTTTTAGATAGTAAAACAGCAAAACAAAAAAACTTCTTAGAATATTTTTTTATTTTATTTAATTTATTTAATGATCCGACAACTAAAATTTTACTATGCATAGTCTATGCATAGTTTAATTCTACTATATCATTATTTCATTTTCTTTCTTTTTTTCTTTTATTTCATTATTAATTTTGCGACTTAATCGCCACCAACATAAACCTTAATTCCAACAGAATATCAACATAGCTATCTGAAATGACTTTAAAGGCTCAAAAAGAGTGCTTATTTAAGTCGTTTTTAGAACTTTTCTTTAATGCATCCAAAGAATCGAGAGTTACTTGAGACGGGAGTAGATTGTTCCAAGGTATAACTACCCTATTTGCAAAAGAAGATTTCTTTGCATTAATTCCACTTTCTTCAACAGCCAATTTAAAGGGATGATCACGGGTGGTCTGGAGGTTAAACTTAAAAAAATCATTGGCTTGCAAATTGTTTAAGCTTTGTATAATTTTAAAGCCAACATATAAATCAGTTTTGTCTCTTCAGTCCTTTAATCTTTCTAAACCTAGGTAATCCAGCCTTTGTTGATAACCAACAGGTAACAACTTGCATTTATAAAACACCTTCCTATTGAAATTTCGCTGCACTTTTTCTAAAATGTTTATATCTTTTTTGTAAATAAGAGTTCCAACATAATTTGTTTTGGGTCATTGTGGGCTCACAATTTTGTTTTTATACAAGATAAAAAAATTTTAGGTTTTTTTGGATAAAATATATTTAAAATCATGCCACAAAATATCAAAAAATTACGAAAATAAAAACTATCAGATCAATTTAATCATTGAACTTGACAAAGAAAACGTGGACGTGAAATATGCATCTCAGCCATATTAAGCACATATACAAACCTTAAATTACAAAAGTTATTAATGCAAAATTAATGTTTTTATACAAATAAACTATATGACTGCTCTGATGGACTTCCTTAGTCAGTCCTAATTGTCGTGTAAACCCAGTTTTGTGGTTGGTTTTTGTTTTCGCGCATTACCAGTTACTCATATTTTTCCGTTTAAAGACCTATTTTGCTGAAGAATTTACGTCGCTTCGACTCTAAGCCGATATTCAGGTGTTATTTTAAAGTTTTTGAGCTTTTTTTGTTTTTTTCTTTGTTTTTGTTCCAGCTTAAACTCAAGCACATAAACACTAAAAATTTGAATTCATGGACGCAGCCATACTTTCCGCACAGTAAATAACTCGACTATATTAAAAAACCCAACTAATTTTCTTTTATATCTTGGTCAGCGCCATTTTTGTGATCTGATTTTTTTTCTCACATTATTCTTTCGCTGTTTAATTTGAACACGGGTTTATATTGCTACTACCATATTTCATCTTCGCTATAAAAATGGCTAAATGCGGCTTCTGTAAAAAAGAATTTAAAAAAGGATGATAACAAAACCGCTCCATGCAGATTATGTCAAAATCCCTTCCACATAGTATGTACCGGCCTGCAGGAAAATGTATTTGCCAAATTGCCTTTTCCTCTGTCATGTTAATTTTGTGATGAAAGTTTGAAAAATCTAAAACAAGAAATTGCATAGCTTAAAACCGATTTGGCTGAGTTAAAGACCAGAAATCATCCTCCTCTTGTTGAATTCGTGGATTACAGCAATTTGACTAAGTCAAATTGCGAGACTTCTGCCGAATTTTTTCCAGTCAGGAAACGACGTCAGTAGCATAGATCCAAGCGCCTTTCTGAGTCCTGACCCAGTCCAGGCAGCTTTAAGGAGATCGTCTGACCGATCATACAAGAAGAAATGGAGCGAGACCAAAACAAAAAATTTATCATAGTTAAAGGTCTTGCTGACGTTAAAGATTGCCTGACACGGCTGTGGCTTCTCTCTTTTAGCTGTCTGTTTTGATGGAAGTGGGACCAACGCTCTGGCTGCCGAGGAAGTTATTTGAATCGGAAAAGAGTCACCCCACTATCTGAGGCTCCCAATTGTTTGTTTCAGCGGATCTGCGGAAAGGACTAAAAAAGACTAAAGCGCTAAAATTGAATAATGGTTTTGCAAACGTTTCTATAAGACCTAGCTACACGTTTAAAGAAAGAGGTATAATAAAAGGTATTTATGAAAAATGGGATGAATTGAAAACAAACAACAAAAGCGACAAGCAGCTGGGCGTCTCTCACTTTAAAAAGCAGCAGGGTTTGTCCCCGGAAGATTGAGAGGTGGTTCCAACTTCTCCGAGTCCCCGGAAGATTGAGAGGTGGCTCCAACTTCTCCCAAAGTCTATAAAGTAAATCCTGTTGCTTCACCTAAAGTGTTATCGCGCAACCAAAATTTAGCATAGGACAGTTGCAAAAGTACAATTTGCTCACTTCCTAGCGCTTGTAGTTTAAAAAACAAGTTGTATTCACTTTTTGATTTGCTCTCTGAAAACAATAACGATATAATATGCATAACAAAAACTTGGTTAGATAACAGTGTTTCAGATTCTTTATTAAGTTGTAACACTACATACACCGTTTTCCTAAAGACAGACAAAGCAAATCTGGTGGTGGATTGTGTATATTGGTCAAAAAAACAAATAAAAGCAACGGAAATTTTTATACCAGATAAATACAGTAGCATTGAAAGTATAGAGATTGAAGTTACATATATCACTAATGATAAAGTACATATTATTAGTCAATATCGACCTCCTAAATTTTCATGCTGTGAATTAGAGTCTCTTTATATTGAGCTTTATGTTGCTTAATCAAATTTATTTGTCTTGGTGATGTACCGTGCGTGTTTGCAGGAGATTACAACTGTCCAAATATTAATTGGGATATCCACAATGTAAATAACCTTGATATTTCTCAAAATTTATTTTTAGATTCGGTCATTGAAAACGATCTTAGTCAATTTGTTAACTTCAAACACATTCAAGTGGCAGCTTGCTAAATATCATTTTGTCTAACCAAAATAACATAATTTCAGAAATTTTTTGTAAAGAACCCTTCACTTCCTCCTGTGACCACAATATGAATGGTTTTAACCTATTTTTCTATTTAAACACTCAACGGCATTTTTTGCGTCAATACCCCGACTTTAAATCAGCTGATTTTGCGGCTATTTGTAATGAAATCAAGACAATAAACTGGGGAGATATTATATCACAGTCTAACAATATTAATGATTTATACCAAAAATTTATGTATATAAACAAAAATTTAATTAAAAAATACGTACTGATTAAACTTTTAAATATTAAAAAGTTTAGGTATCCAGATTTTATTTTATGTCTCAAACGCAAAAAGCGTAACTTACATAGGAGATCTAGACTTAAGCCTGAGTTAAAAAACATTTGGGATGAATGTGACAAACAATACAGAGATGCTCTTAAAATTTTTCACGATAATATTGAAAAAAAAACTTTAAATAGTGGGGATTTTACAATTTTTTTCCGCTTTGCCAACAAAAATAGCGGATCTAAAACCTTTAAAATATGTGCTATAAAAAAGAACGGTCGTTCCTTGTGTGTTAATAACGTTAAAAATGTAATTTATTTAATGAGTACTTTTGTAGCGTTTTTGCTAATGATAATAATTTGATACTTTACTTTCCGAAAAGAGTGGGCATTAATGATGGTAAATTTTCTGTTAGTTTTCCCATTGGTTTAGCTGAACGTAAACTTAAAAAAATAGCAAATAAAATGGCACAAAGCCCAGATCAACTTCCAACTAACTCATACGCGCGCGCCCGCGCGCATATGAGTTATAAGGCTCTTGCTGGTTTTTCTGCATGAAGAATTTGAATCATTGCGTGCAAAGCGTAAAAAACCCTCACACAAGATTGTTTAACGCAAACACTTGAAAATTAATAACTCTAAAAATGCTCTTAGAATAGAGCAGGAAAAAGGGTCGATATTTTCCCAGGCGTATGCTCAGACAGAAAAGATGTGGATTAGTCTGAGATGGATATTATGTGGACTATAGGAAATTTGCATTTGGTTTGGGCAAATGCTCACTAAATAAAAATTTCTACCGTATGATATGATTTAATGATAGGTTTATACATTGATCTAATCACACAGCACTGTTGCATTTTTTTAGTTTGATCAAATGTCAATTAAAAAATTCATATTCACAGCAATCTTTGACAAGCGCAAATTCGCCACTTTTTCAATTAGAAGGTTATATTTGTATGTGTAAGAAACAACTATAAATTTGTTGTTTTTATTAATGATTTACCAGAGTGTTTAGGATCTGGAACAGATGAGAAATTGTTAGCGGACGACGCAAAAATTTATAGAACTTACAATTCTCTTTTAGAAAAGTTCAATTTTCAAGAATCTCTCTATAATTTTAACAAATGGGCATCAGAATGGCAACTTAAGATTGCAATTCAGAAATGTAAAGTTTTGTCAAATGGGGTGAACAATATAAAATCTGTTTATACCTTAGATAATATAAAACAGAAAATGTTTTTAGCGTTAGGGACCTAGGATTCACAATAACAAATGATTTGAAATTTTTAATGTATTGTTCAGAAATTTCTGCTAAAGCAATGAGTAGCATTTGTGTATTATTTCGTGCTTTTAATTCTAAAGACATGGCATTATTGTTACAAGCTTATAAGACCTACATTCGTCCTCTACTTGAGTTTGAATCTTATGTTTGGTCACCTCTTTTAAAAAAAATATAGAATGTATGGAGTGTGTCCAAGAAAATTTTACCAAAAGACTTTATTATAGATGCTTTCTAAAACAAGACTTTCTGAACTAGGACTTCAAAGGCTACAAACAAGACGCTTAATTACAGATCTAATATTATGTTGTAAAATTATCAAAGGGTTGGTTGATATAAAAACCACAAAGCTTTTTAATATATCAGATTGTACTTGCACAAAAGGAAATGGTATTAAAAATATAGGCAAAGAAATAGACTCAATATTACTTAATACTTTTTTGCTAACAGAGTAATACAGCATTGGAATTTTCTACCATCAGATATCGTTTTTTCTAATTCACTAAATACTTTCAGAAAGCGACTAAAAAGTTATATATTATAATAATCCATAATTTTTTATATTTTTTAAGATTTTTTACATTTATTTTTTTATTTGTAAGTTTACTTCTTTTTAAATCGTATATATTGTGTACATATTATTATATGTTTTGCTGAAGTTAAACAACCTTTGCAACAACTATAGGAAATACTAACCGACTAATATTTAAACAAGTTTTGTATTGATACATAAATGTTATTTTATAATATAAATGCTTAGGATTTTTTAAAAAATATTGTACTTTATTGTTACATATATAGTGATGTGTACAATAAAAGAATTTCATTTTTTCTGAGTGCATAATTTTACAACTTAAAATTGTATAACAACCATTGAGCAGTGTTTCAAGTAAATAGTTGTCAAAAAAAGCCATTTTTATGGGTCCATGTTTCATTAACCATTAGAGATGCAGTTAAACAGAAATAGCTTTTTGGCAGGATGCGAAATTCGTGGTGATAGAAATAAATACGCTTAGTCCTGTAACTTGCAGCAGATAATCCTATAAAGAGTATTCCACTTAAGTTTTGCAGGAGTTCATAGGAATTGACACAATTTTTAAAAATCATTTGCAGGCCAGATTTAATGGCTTTATCCAATAAAACTCTGACTTTTGGAAAGATTGGGTAATAAATTGCAAGACCGTGTGCCATGGATTTAAAAATCATGCAAAAAATATTTGTTTTAGAATATGATAACTAACGTTTTTACCTAACTGTTTTGCAAGGCACCAGTAAATTTACTTAATGCCACAGTTTTAATTTCCGCATATTTGCTCCAAGAGAAACGCTCATCAACAGTCAACCCTAAATACTTTTTTATTTTTTTAATTGTTAATTCTACTGAGAGTATATTGTATATAGTTTTACATGTACTGACAGAAAAATATCTCATAAATAATTATTTATTAAATTGAGGTCATCGTTAAGAGCCATTTCATCCAGATTTGTAACTATCCGCTTGATAAGACGCAGATCATCAGCATATAATATTAATTTGGAATTCAATGATAAATTTAGGAATCCTAAAAAATTCAATAAGCTATATACAGTAAAGGGCCCAATTTTGATCTTTGCGGAACCCTATTTAAAACAGGCTTTTCTTTTTGAAAATGTATTTTCCACTTTAACTTCAAAGAAGCGTCCTGAAATATAAGATTTAATGTAACCTAATATACTATTACCAAGACCAAATTCATCTTCCAGGCATTTTAGTAGATTTTGATAAGGTACTGAGTCAAAAGTTTTGCTAATATCAAAAAAGACAACATTTACTTTGGTTAAAGATCCACTGGACCTAAAAAAATCAAACCCGCTGCAAATCTATTCTTCAAACCTAAGTAAGGCGTCAACGGTATTACGGTATATATAAAACCATATTGAATAATGGAAATTAATGGATCTAAATAAATTTAAAAATTAAATTAAAAAATTAAAATTTCAATAGCGTAGGCTTCACATATTTTTAAAATTACACTTGTTTATGAAATAGGACAAAAATCCTTTGAAGTAATTTTATTAGATTTTTTGGGTGCAGGGGTTATTGATATTTGTTTCCAAGGTTCTAGGAAGCAGCGCTTTAAAATTGAATGGTAATTAATATAGAGATATAAAGAGGTTACGCTGTCTCAAATGATGGTATACATGAATTTTTTAAAAATTAATGAGAAATCTACGTAAAATCTAAAATTTATCAGGATTGGATTTGATTGACAGAGTTCTAGAGGTTAACCGTGCTATTCATAAAACGTGATTTGGGACCGGTTCCATTTTTTATGCAGACCGGTCTGTGTAAAAAACGGTCGCAGTCCATTTTGATCATAAGAAAGTGGACTGGGTCCGTTTTTATCATTGGAAAAGTAGAGTTGTGCTAGTTAACTTACTAGTTAACTAGTTAACTAATACATTTTTCAAGCTACTTAACTTACTAGTTAACTTACTAGTTGATAATTTTGAGCAATTAACTTACTGGTTAACTTACTAGTTTACATTTTGATGAATTAACCTACCAGTTAACTTACTAGTTTAGAATTTTTGGCAATTTACTTACTCTTACGATTTTGCCATATTTTACAAGGAATTGCAGAAATGCAGGGCAAAATTATCATATTTTAAAATAAGTAATTTCTTCAATAATGACATCTAAAAATATACGCAAAAATTAGGATATCCTATTTTTAATTGAATGAGAAGCGTTACAAACTAATGTTACAAACTTAGTGCTACTGTTAAGCAAACAAAATCAAAGTGAACCTTCTACTGTAATTAAGCTATTAAACAAAGACCGCTAGTAATAACAAAGAAAAATTTATATAAGTTCCTAGTAGTTATACAAACCACACTCCAGGCAATTGATTTTGACATTAAAACACTTTTTAAACATTGCCCCTGCTTTTAATGCGGCTGACTATGTTTCAATTGTATCTGGATCATTTTGTAGGGACATGAGAGGACCATCTAAACCTCTTCGGTTATTAAAGTTAAAAGAAAAACAAATTAAAACGCAGAATTTTCACAAAATATACAAAAATTAGCTAACTTTAGCCCTTAAGGTAGAACTTTACAGTTTTGACCACTTGAACTACAAGTCGCATATCATTATAAACATTAATTTTTGGCCCATAAAAGTGGGGTGCTATAAAAAATTAAGAATCTGTCCTATTCAGTGGTTATAAAAACATTACCGAAAAGTTTATCCAGTTTGCAACAGATGTCCATGGATTCTACCTCTGAAAACCACATTAAGGCCTTTTAAAAAAAATTGATTCGTTATTTTTGGGCAAAATTTTATAATAAATTAGGGTAATGTAGGGGGCAACTTTCAGAGGTGGTTTGGTTTCAAAACAATCTCTGGATTTTTTAAATTGCAAAAAAGACTTTTTTTACAAAAATATATAGTAAAAAAAATCCTGAAGCCCTTTTTTAATCGTTGATAATAAAAAAAATGGTAAAAGCCTATACCTAACTATTTCCAAACTTTCGTTTAAAAATAACGAATCAATTTTTTTAAATTTTCGTTTAATTTTCTTTTAATTGACGCCGAGAAACTACATTTTGAACCATTCCTTTAAAAGCTCCTTTTATTTGAAAATTCCCGAGGACCCAGTAGCCGAGTGGTTAGTACATCGCGCTCGGATCCTTGGATCCATGGGTTCGATTTGTCGCTCGACCATATTTTTAACGCCGAAAATTTTTTTTTTCATTTTTTAGCTTTTTAATTTAAAAAAATGTTTTATTATTTAAGATACGCAAAATAGAAAATAAAAAATAGATTATTTTTGGTAATAAATTTTATTAATGTTTTGTATTTTTGACATGTATTTTATTGATGTTATTTGATGATTGTGGACGATAACATTTTTTTACAGAAAAATGAATGTCAAAAATTGAATCAGCAGGTCAAACTATGTATAGTGAGATGTAATTCAAAAAGATCTGTCGTCAAAAAAAACTGTGAAGTTCTACCTTAAATCAACTAAAAAAACAAAAAAACTATCAACTAAAAACAAACAAAAAACGAATAAAAATAAAACAAAAAACTAATTATAAAAAGTATAAAAATATTTGTTAAAAAAATTATAGTAATATTCGTTTAACTAAGTTGTTACAATGGGAATAAAAAAATCATAGGGAGAAAAATCGAGAAAAACTCTGGAAAAATAAAAAAAAACTATTGTGTTTAACTGCTTTTTGACGGTTTGGTTTCAGAAACTAACATTTGTTTTCGTAAACCAAATAAAATTTGTTCTCCATAGCTTTTTTACTAAAAGTAAACCCAACGTGGCTGCAACAGTTGTTCGTTGGATTAAAAAATGCCCCCATTAAGTAATCACTCAAATCTCGAGAATCTGACGTCACTTTATCAAACAAATACTTTATATTAATAAAAATCTAATTGGCTAATCAAGTGACGTCAGATTCTCGTGAGTTCAATGGTTACTTAATGGGGACACTTTTTAATTCAACGAACAACTGTTGCAGCCACGTTGGGTTTACGTTTAGTTGATTTAACTAGTTGTCGGCATGGGAATTAATTGAGCAAGTTTTAGATTTTGGGTTATTTTGTGTATCAGTTGTCGAAAAATTCTAAAACATAATATTGACGTATTTTACCTGCTTTTTAACTGTTTAGTGTTATAAATTATTATTTTGTTTCTTAAAAAATAAATATGCTCTCTATGGTTTTTTAACTAGTTCGTTTAACTAGTTGTTGACATGGGAATGAATAAATTGAGTTAGATAGGCCAGTGCTAAATTTTGGTTTATTTTCTGCTTCAGTTGTCAAGAAAATATTAAAAAAGACATCAATGAATGTATTTTATTTGTTTTCTTTACAATTTGGTTTTATAAATTATTATTTTGTTTAGGAGAAAATAAAATTCGTTCTCCATGACTTTTTTACTAGTTCACGAACTAGATGTCGGAACTAGTAAATTGCACTAGTAAAAAGTTCCATGCCATACAGCTTGAAGATCTCTTAGTTGAAGATCTAAAAAACAGGTTTTAAAACTTTCGGACATACACTACTAAGGAATTCAGATTTTAAGACGCCTAAATACAAGTCATATATAGCTACAGAAATAGGATTTCCCATGGGTACTCCAAAATTTTGCTTTAACATATCACCTTGAAACTGTAAAAAACTATTATTTAAAACAAATTCAAATAATTGAACTATAGTCTTAATTGAAACAGAAGTAAAAAATGGTACATTTTCGCGCCAGTAACGTTCAGAATTATGTAAAATATTTGGCAAACAATTAAGCATAAAATTTATATCAACATTATCAAACAAACTAACAGCATCTACAGTGTATACTCGTCATAAAATAACCAGGTTTTATATTTATGTTTTTTTAAATCAGAAATAAAACTAGACACTGATGATACTCTATAAACACATCCTAGTTAAACTGCTCATCTTTTCATTTAACATATAAGTATAGCCGGCATTCAGCACGGTAATTACTGTAAAACCGCACATCACCGTTTAATTACAGTAAATATCGTGCTGGGTGCCAGATATACTTACATGGTGAGCGGTTTAACTACGAAGTGTCAATATTCTAAAAACTGAACGGATGGTTTTAAAAAAGCAACTAATTTCTAAGCAATATGATAAAACATGGAACCATACATAGGCGTAATAACTCTAATAGGATAATTAACTTTATGGACTTTAATAAGACCGTAAGGGTCAGGAATTTTATTTCTCTCAAAACTAGGCAAAATGCTCATGATAAGTAAGACTTGCAGAAAAAAAGGAAGAAAGCACCGATTTCAGATTTGAATACGTAGTTTTTATTTTTGATTTTGTGGTTTTTGTAAATAATTGAGAATTAGAAAAATGGGCGGACATTTTAAAAATGTATGATGTTTTTTGAAGAACAACAGTTTTAGCACCTTTGTCGGCAGAAACAAAAATTAAATCCTCCTCTCGCGTTTTTTTTTCTTAAATCCGAACGACTACATTAAACTTATCTTGAATACAAGATAAAGCATTAGATGAGACATTAGAATGAATTAAAGATAAAACAATTTCTGCACGTATAGACTCAATAGGAGCTTTTGTATCGTCAGTTTTGCTTGCTTTAGACAAAACAGATTCAATGGTGCTTATAATTTCGAGTACTGGAATCTCCTTTGGCGGCAAGCAAAACTTAGGACCGCAAGCTAAAATATCTAACTCAGCTTCAATAAAACTAGTATTAGTAGTGTTTACAAAACAGAGCCTCTAAACTGCTTATCTGGCCAGATAATATTATTTATATTTTGGAAACTGCTAAACTAATAAAAACTGCTGCTGAAAAACTGCTAAACTTTTGGAAATATAAATTTTGAAACTTTTTATAATGTTTTTGACTAACAGTTTTAAACGACCAGTGATAACGATTTTTGGCAAAGAGTAAAACGGCTTTTTCAATTCGACTGTCCAAACACATACGAGCTGCACAATCTTCCTACAAAGACTCTTCCTTATCATCAATTTCATTGCATTCGCGTAACACAAGACACAGTTTTAGTTTTTTTTAAGTCTTTGGCGTTTGATAGTAATTTTCATAATTTATGTTTTAAGGTATAACACCACAGTTTTAGTTGACGGCAGATCTTTTCTAATTAACTTTTACTAATGTAATTTGACCTGCTGATTCAATTTTTGACATTTATTTTTCTTAAAAATATTGTTATCGTCCACAATCATTATAAATGACAGCAATAAAATACATGTCAAAAATACAATACATTAATAAAATTTATTACCAAAAATATTCTTTTTTTATTTTTCTTTTAGTGTTTCTTGAATAATGAACACTTTTTTTAATTAAAAAGTTTAAATTTCAAAAAAAGTTTTTTTGACGTTAAAACTATTCCCTGCTTGAGATTCGAACCTGCGGGTTCGAAGACCTGAGTCTGACGTTCTAACCACTGAGCTACTGTCCCATCTGAGGATCCAACTTTAAAAGCTGGTATTAAACAATGCGTTTCAAAATGTAGTTTCTCGGCGTTAAATCGAAAAACTTTAAATGAAAATTAAAAAAATTGATTCTCTCAGATTTTAATGAAAGATTGGAAATAGTTAGACAAAAGTCTAATCAATATTTTGAATATTATTTGATTATAAAACTAATTCAGGATATTTTTTATTTGATTTTTCTTTTAAAAACATCGATTTTTTTAATTTTCTTAAAATTTTGAATTACGTTTGACTCCAAACCACATCTAAAAAGATGCCCCCTATTTTTCGTTAAATATCTATAAAATTGCTGCAAAATTTGAGAGAATCAAATTTTTTAAATGGCCGAAAACTGTTTTTTGAGCTTTAAATTCATCGAAATATATCTTGAAACAGAACAACCGGTAAACGATGAAATTATTACTGTTGGATACATCATAATATGAGCTTTCGATCACAATATATTTTTGTCAGACAAAAATCAATATCCAAGTTGATATCTAACTTTTAGTAAAAATCGTTGTAACTGTGGTGTTCTACCTTAAGGAAGCTTGTTTAATAACTGCAAACAAAAGAAATCCTAAGCTATTAAATATTCATTCTAAAGAAATTTGTAATTTAGTTTCAAATGTGTACAGTGTTTTATTGACTAAGTTGTCGTTTGATTAAATTGTACTTTTTGATCTTAACGTTTGTTTAATGGCTAAATAGTGTGCCCTTGTCTTTTTTTCGTTTGTTTTTTTAGTAAATTACCAAAAATTTTTATTGCGCGGTTTTTGACATTTAATCATATGCAACTTAAGTCAAAGTTAAGTCAAAGTTTATTCTAGTAACCAATATACCAAACAAACAATAATTTTTTTAATCAATTACAGTGCGAACCAATCGTGGTCGCAAAAAATTCACAGAAGTATGGTTAACCAGAACATGACTCAAAGGCTTACTATGTAAGCTCTATTATGAGCCATATCCTAGACTGTTTTTAAATTGTAGCACTGAATTAGATGTAACTTGTTTTTCAGAAAGTGAATTCCAAATTGAGACAATTCTATTACTAAAGTAAAATTTTCTAGCATTAATTCTACTTTTTTGTACCTTTAGTTTAAATGAATGACCTCTTGTGTGATTATAATTAAAATAGAAAAAATCATTAGGGTTTAGACTTGTTTTTTTATGAATTATTTTAAAACATTCCAAAAGATCTGTGATTTGACGCCGATGTTCAAGTTTTGGTAAATTAAGTATTTTTAAACGATCATCATAATGAGCATAACGAAAATGACATTTATTAAACAATCTTCTTGTAAAATTCCTTTGAACACGCTCAATTATTGCGATATCACGTTTTAAAAATGGGTTCCAAACAGCGCTGGCATACTCCAATGTAGGTCTCACGTACGTTTTGTATGCTCTTAGCAAATTACAAAAGTTATTGGAATTAAATGTTCTAAAAATAAGAGAAGCAATTTTGAAGCCTTTTTCTGCAATAATTTCACAATGTTGAGAAAAACTTAAGGTTTCTGAGATATGCACCCCAAGATCTTTTATCAGTTTTGTTTTTGACAAAATTTCATTATAAATGTAATAGTTGAATTTTGAACTTCTTGTTTTTGAGCCGATGTGTAGAACTTCACATTTACTTTCCGCCAAAGAAAGCTGCCAGTTTTTTGACCATACAGCAACTCTCAGCAAATCACTTTGAAGTTGAGCTGTTTTTTCTATTTCATCTTCAGAAGTAAAGCTTATATAAACCTTCGCGTCATCTGCGAAAAGCTTAATTTTAGAATGCTGGATGCAATCAACGAGGTCAATAATGTAGATCAAAAACAAAAAAGGACCGAGAACCGAACCCTGTGGAACAGAACTGCTGACCTGGTACAAAGATGAAATTTCATTGTTGATTATTACTTTATAGTCTCTGCCAACTAAAAACGCTTCAATCCATTTTAAAAATCTTCCACAGATACCATATTTTTCAAGTTTGTATAGTAGTTTTTGGTGTGAAACGGTGTCAAAAGCTTTAGCAAAATCCAAATATATTACATCAATATTTTTTTTATTATTTAAAAGTGACGTCCAATCATTTATAGTTTCTAGCAATTGAGTTATGGTTGAACTTTTAGCTTTAAAGCCATGTTGGCACCTAGACAATATTTTTTGAAAAAAAACTACAAGTTCATCCTTAACTAGCCTTTCCATTAGTTTACAAGAAAATGAGGTAAGAGATATTGGACGATAGTTTACTTTTTTTGGATTTTGTTGCTTTTTTATGAAGCTGAATAACTAATGAAGTTTTCCAGTCACTGGGTAAAACGCCTTGATTAAATGATGTTTGGAAAATTATTGACAAAGTCTTAGCAATGAAACATGCTATTTTTTTGAAAAAATAAGCTGGAAAACCATCTGGAGTTTTTGAAAGCTTGTTTGGAAGTTTTTTAATTGCATGAAAAACGTTTTTTACAGGAAAAGACATATTTTCAAGTTTTCCAATTGGTTCTACGTTAAAATCCGGTATGCAATTATTGTCTTCTGTAAAAACCGAGTTAAAAAATTTTGCAAAAACTTCTGTTTTTTTCTTTATCATTAATAGCATAAGTGCCGTCATCTTT